>JBBPFJ010000436.1:0-107620 GCA_037975025.1 Excoecaria agallocha
AAAAAAAATTTAAAACAAAGGGATCCAGCAATGGATGAACATCTAGAACTGCACAGTAGACAGCAAGAGGAAAATGTTATCAGAGTAAAAGTTAAGGCTTTGCCAGCCTCTTGAATGCATACCTGGACAAGGATTCCCATGAAGGTTCCTTCACTCGTATATCTATAAGGGACAAATGCAAGAGCTTATCACCTCTGGAGTCAGATACGACACAAATTTAGAAGAAATCGCAATTACCCAACAAAACATTGGACTATCCTAGAATAAATGAAATATTGTCCATATATGAACTTCATTTGATTGAATATAGGTCAATTAATGCTTTGTTGCTGCTAAAACTGCAAGACAGAAAGTAAAATCTACTATTGTCGCCAATGGCATGCTTCGTAGTTCTGATGCAGATATAATACCACTTAAAAACTATTTGGATGCTTAATACTATAGAGAAATTGGTATCGGAACCCCCTTGCAGAATTTCACTGTCGTATTTGATACTGGCAGTGCTAATCTCTGGGTTCCATCATCGAAATGCTATTTTTCTATGAGTTGTTTAGCATCGATATTAGTTTTCACATCTTCCCAAAACCAGAACAAGTTATTGATTCTTTTAACCTGCAGCTAGCGTGTTATGTCCATTCTTACTACAAGTCAACCATGTCCAGTACATACACGAGTAATGGTAATCACTCGGTCTCTGCAGTTTTTTAGTTTCATATTCCTAAAGATCGAAAGTTCAATGATTATTTGTGCTTATGCTTTTTTTCGAATGTAATTTAGGAACAGCTTTGCAAATATAGTATGGATTTGGAAAAATCGCAGGCTTCTTAAGGAAAGACTGCTGGGAATTTTGGGATAAAGTTAACTCAACAAACTTGTGTTTGACAACATAGAAGATAACCCAAAACTAAATTATGCATTGACAGACAATTATCACCTTGAAAATCAAAATCAAATAGAAGAGTCTATATACAGACACAAAAGAGAGGGAGATCATAAGCAAGATTTTTAATCAGTAATAATACATTATCACAAAGATCGGAGAATGAAGGAGCAACAGGGGTAGGAGATTGGAGTAGAATGGCCACCGGCGTGAAGGAGAGGGGCGACGGTTGTCGTGAGGAGAGAGGTGTGAAAAATAGGGTTAGCTTATATATATATATATATATATATATATATATATATATATATATATATATATAAAATAAATAAATTAAACCGATCGGTTAATCGAAACCGATGATTTTTTAAAACCATGGACCGAAATCGAAACCAAATTGAAAATCGAAAATCTATATTTTTAAAAATCTTAACCATTTTTTCAGTTTGATTAATCTTAAAAATTGATTTGATTTTGGATCGATTTTTTGGTTAACTATTTTTTCGATTTTTTTTACTCATCCCTATTTACCATCGTTAGCTTATTAATGTTTATTGGTTTATTATTGTTTTGCTTTAGTTTAATAATATACTTTTATAATTTTGTTTATTTTATCACTGTAGTATTTTTTTATATATTGTTGTTCATTATTAATTTTGTTAATATTCTTTTAATTTTCTTTATATACATATTTGTTAGTGAATTATTAAATATATTAATTTGTTGACCATTTTAGTTGTTAATTAATTTATTATATTAGCTTATTAATTATTTATTAATTATTTGTTTTAGCATATTTGTAATTTGTTATTTTCTCATCTAATTTATGATATGTCTTATTAATGTTATATTTATATGTAATATTGTTTATTTTACTAATGTTGAGTTTATTATTGAATTTAATATTATTTTTTTGTATTGTTTAATTTATCAACTTTATATTATTAATATTCCCTTAACATCTTTAATTATTAATATTATCTTTTATATTTGTATCTTTTACTAGCCTAATTACCTAATATTCCTAATTTAATTGTTAAAATACTTTATTTACATATTTGTGCCATACTTAATTCATCTTTATTTAATCATATTACTTTTATTTACCTTCATTATTATTGTTATTGCTATTTATAAAATTTTAGTATATTTTTATAATATCCACATTATTTACATCCATTTTATTTATTAATTTATCTTATTATGCATTTATTTAATTATTTTACTTAATTGTTTTAGCATACCCTTGTTAATGCATGATGTATGAATTTCGAGCTACATCATGCATTTTACTGGCTTTGTCTATGTTATTATTTAAGATTAATTACGATATTAATTTATTGGAATTAATTAATAATTTATTATTTGCTATTTAATATAATTTGTGATTGACTAATTATTATCCTTGTTGTCATATTTTAATATGCATTTCACCATTCTGGGTTAGAGAATAAGATGAAGCGGGATAGCTTAAGACTTATTTATTTTCTCATTTATTATTATTTGGGCCTGTATGATTATTATTTTATTTTCTTTCATTATTACAAAGTATGTAATAATAAATGTTTTTACACGCTAAAATTAAAAAAATGCAAAACTATTTTACTTAATTAAATTGGATTTTCCTAATATAAATTGGACCAATGTCTATCTTTTATTTTAAAAATCACACAACTTATTCTTTTATAAAATACGCACGAGAGAACCAATATTTCCAAATTAATCAATATCTCAATTTATGCATGTCTTACTTGTATTATATATGTTATTTTTTACCTTTCTTCATTTATTGCAAATATTGGTTTTTCGAGCGATTAACTAAAACTCACTAAATGTTTTTATACAAGTTTGAGTGGGATTTTTCTATAATCAAAGGGATCAATGTCTTGATTTTTACCCACAAAACAACATGCAAATTAAGGACTCCTATTTATAAATACAATGATTATTTTACCATTAAAATTAACTAACACAATTCTCTTTCAAAGGCCGCATGGGCTCAATGCCCTTATTTTTATTCAAAATAAACCCTAAACTCTGTTGTTTTATAAATATATATGAGGACCAACGTCCTCATTCAAAAGAACCCAATAAATTCCCTGATTTTTGTATGATTGCATTTATTCTTCTATTCTTTATTGCTTTTTATGCCATGGCTTTACAGCTTTCAATATCCATGCTTTACAGCTTTTTAATGTGTTTAAATGCATGTTTATTTTTCTAGCATAATCGTGGTGTGAGAAAAGAGACAAAATAAATCACTAAAAATCATTTATATAACGTTAACCAAAGATACAAATAAGAGTAAAGTTTCGAACTATCTCTGGTTTCGACCTCATAAGGTTAGAACTCACTTTCTCAATGTTTTATTGGATAATGATTCCGTAATACCTACCTTGTGGTGCCTAGAAAATGCTCTCATAGGTTGATCACCAACAATGGAATAAGGATACCTCGAGACGCTGTCTTATGCCTTTTTGAGGCCCGAGGCATTGTGGATTGGGTTTAATCTCTATCTATTGTGAAGAGACCAACCTTTATAAGTTAAATAAGCCTTTATCTGATCTCGAGCCCTAGAATTGAGCTTTCGAGAGTAAACCAGATGCATATAGGGTTCGGTGTATATTACGGTGATGACTCCGTTGGGGATATGAGATTTTTCTCTAAAAGAACCTTTGGTTGATTTAATATAAATGAGTTTAGAGATTAAGATATTTTATCTCTTTTCGAAAAAATTGCATTGCACTTATGCCGAGGCTTTAGAATTAAGTTAGGCATCCCTCTTTTAGCCCCGGGACAGTCCCAAAGCATGACCTTATGTTCACTAAATGTAGGGAAGTGTTAGGGAGGACCACTAGCCCAAGCCTCATACCTTTTGCTATATGAAATGGTGACCTAATCAGTCGTTATGGTTGTGATGAGCTAGATTCATTGGCAGAGACCACGCTTGGATAGCCTTAAAGTTGTACCACCAGACCAAAAGCCCATATAATGGCATATAAACTTCCACTAAGGGGTATGCACCACAATACATTGCTTGTGATGTGAACCCCTATGTATTAAGTAAATCCAAATAAATTTAGATGTTTTCCCATCAAAGGCTTTCATGCCTCTATGGGCATATTTCAATTTATTTAGATTGTTTAAATATACCATGGCCAAAATCCATTCGAATGAGCTTTCAATAAAGATAGGCTATGCTGCTAGTTTTTTACCGTGCACTATACGTGCTCATTGTATTTCCTATTAATCCATGAGCTAATCCCGCCTAGGAACGGGACCTTATAACCTCCTGTGTGGGAGTAATAAGGTTGGGAGCATTTCCTTTCCTTTCGTATGTGTTTGTCTATGCTGCATACACATGCATATAGTTTTGATAAGATAACAAAAATAATGATAATGATAATAAAATAAAATAAAATATGCATGTTTTGTGTGCATAGATTTTGATACGTTTACATCTCATTTTGTGTGCAAACAAAATAATAATAATAATGTGAAACATGTGCATTCTGGGTGTAAATTCTCTTTAACATGGAAATGCGTATGTTTCATTTTGTGTGCCATGAAAATGCACATTTTGTGTGCTATGAAAATGCAAATTCTTTATTGGTTTTTTTATTAGCTTGTGCATCCTAATTTGTGTATAAGATTTTTCCCATGCATCATATGCTTGCTCTGCTCATGCATCATGTTTATGCCATGCACCATATGTATACCTAGCATGTTCACGTATCATATGCATCTCGTCATCATTCTAACATTTTATTCCTGTTTCAGCCATCATAGAGTCGCTTAGGTGGTTTAGAGGTCTAAGTGGCTATCCCATTAGGAACCTTTTACCAGGTTGGGTTGAATTAGAATCAAAGTCAGAGGCAGATTTGGTTTTGGCTAATATTTTTGAAGCAATTTCAGAACATATAGCAATGGCAGATCCCTTATAGGCTGAAGCTCCTGATCATCAAGAATTGGATAGAAGATTTGATGAGTTCAAAAAGAGGATGAGGGCCATGATGACTGAGATGATGTTTGCTTTAGTACAGCTTGCCGAACTACAACCTTTAGAACTTGCTGTTGTACATGGGGAACCCAACTACTGTTGGGGACACTTCTACCACAACTACTGCTGTGACACCTTTTTTAGCTACCGAGGCTAAGGGTCTTGAGTCAAGAATTTTGCCTATTGAGCAATGAAAGGATAAAAGTGTTACCCCTGAAAAAGATTTTATTCCTGAGGAAGAAGAGGAGCCAGCGGTGACACAGGTTTCGAAAGGCAAGGCAACTAGAGTGGAAGAGGCAATTGTGAAACAAATGGAAGAAAAGATAGAGGACTTGGCTTGGGTTTTGTTAACTGGCAGGGGAATGAAACCTAAAGATACAAATCTAGATAGGGATGAACTGCTACCTCAGAGGTTCAGGATGCCAGACTTACCTCGATTTGATGGTACTTCATACCCCTCTGTACACATCAAATAATATACATTGATTATGAAGGGGTGACTCTAACTAAGAAATAAAAGATTGAGTATTTCTGCCTCAGTCTAGCAGGCCCTACCATCGACTAGTACCATGGGTTAAATCACAGGACCAAGGAGGATTGGGGTCTGTTAATAGATGTTGAGGTTAAATCCGCAAGTACACGGTTTTCCTTATAATACTTAAGATATCATTCTCATAAGGAATGGCTAGTTATTACTCACTATGATTTGATCCCTATTTTGTTTACAAATTTCCACTATTTTAGTTGAAAATATAAACTATTAATGTTATACTATAACTAAAATCTTAATTAACCCTACTTAAATTATGCTCAAAAAAGACAAATACAATTAATGATTTGTATTAAAAAAATGAAACTTGATAATTATTCTTTTAGTCTAAATTTAATCTTTACAATGGAAGTCAAGTTGTAATAAATTTCTAAATCACTCTCTCACTATGAAATAGAATGCCTAAAACATGCAAGTATTACTTTTAACCTTTAACTCTGATTATGGAATTAGATTGTCATAATCACATATTTTAAGAATAAAAATTAACCTATAACAATTATCCTAACATCCTAGTCTCCCTAATAATGCTTTGATAATGAATTCCTAATAGATTTAAATAAGAATATATCTCTCGAACTATACTCTTATTTATAATGAACATTCAAATAATTAAATGCAAATAACACTATCAAAAAATTTTGTAACTAAAAATTACTTGAATTAATTAGAATAAATAATAATTAGCATAATCATTCAAGTTTCTTAAAGACATCATTCAAATATTACAAAGAAGAAAAGATAATTGAAAGGTAAATAAAAGATGATCTTTCATTCCTTTACTTATAATATGTTTCTTTTTCTTCTTTGCTCTTTATCTTCTCTTCACAAGTTAGATTTCTTCTCTATCTTTCTATCACAAAAAATAATCATTATCTATCATTTTTTTTCTTATCTTCATTGCCTTTATAAACTCCTTATAAATCGGTACATCTCTTCATGCACACCTCCAGAAGTACACAATTCTTGGTGAAGAAATATATCCCTTTGAAACATCTTTTGAAATTCAACTGCCCAAAACACCTTTTGTCGTGCTCGAGACATAACACGCTTGCCTCCTCCTTTGCTTCTTTCTTCTTCTTTTTCCTTCACATCTACCTACCTTCATATGTCGCACTCGTGATAAAACCTTGCATTCTTACTCATTTTTCCATCTTTTTCCTTGATCAATCTCCTATTACTCCTAAAATAACAACATAACAAAATGAAATATAAAAGATATCAATATCTAAACAAAATAGCAAAAACTAAACATTTACATCACAATTCTAAACACAAAATACTCATAAAATATGAATTATTCAAACTCATATCAATTTTCCTGCACTTAAACCTTTGCATGTCCTTAAGTAAAAAATTAAAATGCAAGAAAATAAAATACAAGCATAAAATACAATAATCATTAAAACAACATTATGAAGCCTTTATACTTTATAAAACACTTGGTAAATAAATGAAACAACTTCCATTCAATAATACATCAATCTATATTAACAAATTCTTAATTAATATCATGGACCATCAAACTTTAACGCCCATATACACCCAATTAAAGAATTAGGAGAATGCAAAAAACAAAAATATAGGTACCTTAAAAATTGAATTTCTTACAATATGTATTAATCATTATGAATTTCACATTGCCTAAAATAATTTTCTCTCAAGGTAAACACTTTACTCACACCACTCAAGTATTTGATAGCCTAGTATTTCACCCAATTCTTTAATATATCAATACATGCCATAAGCTTGTAAATGAGTAAAAATCTTCACCACTAGCAGAAGTTAATGCACAAAATCAAAAGGGTCTTAATATATGTTGTAACTTGGCTTAGGTTAAGGTAGGAATAACTTTGGATAAGTAGCTAAAATTGTGGAAAAGAAAAAAATTATCACAACATATTAGACTTACAAATAAAAGCAAAGCATTACTCATTTGAATTCAAAAACTTATATCTCACTCTAGTTCCCTTTGTTCACATCCACACATTTTCTCTCTTTTGTTATTTTCTTTTTCTTTCTTCTTTCTTTTCTTTTTTTTTTCTATATTTTTATATTTTCCATTTTTCCTTTTTCATTTATTCTTGAGGACATATAGACATTAATGGAAAAAAGTAGTATTATGGACATATACAAATCAAGTTGTCTCATATGATATAATAATTATCAATCTTCCCACAATAGGTTGCCAAAAGAAAATGTTAAGCATTCAAAAATGAAACTAGATTATAACGTGTTTATTTAAACAAGAAAATAACTAATGGCTCAAACTTGGCTATCTAAAGTCAAAAGGGTGGCTTTTTAAGCAAGTTAAAAATAGGTATTTCTAATGCCCTTATCACTTTTCATGCACAACCTATACTAAATTTAGTCTTGAAAATTACTAAAAATAAGTTCTAGAATAATATAAAATAGCTCTCTTCAAGAAAATAATTCTTATAAGGCTCAAAAACTCACAATTTAAGGGTTAAAGTTACTTTAAGCAATGTTTCATTCTAAACAATAAAAATTACATAAATAAAGAAAAATAATTTAAAAAGAACATACATTAAAGTGCTTTGCATAGTCATGACCCTTTATAAATGCACATAAAATCCTAAAGCTTAATATCCTTTAACATTACTAAAAAATTTTATCAACTAAACTAACAATTGCAAAATACAAGAAGTTTAATAAATATATTCCTAGAGATCATAAAATCTAAATGCTCAAACAAACACACAAACACAAATATTAAAGTTATAACACAAATATTAACAACAACCTAGCTCACAAATACATATTATTACATATGTACAAAACATGCAAATAAAACACCTAAATTATTTGCCCACACTTAAAAGATACAATATCCTCATTGTGTAAGAAACATGCAAAATCTACACTCACAACAATAAAAACAGAACACAAAGAACAACATAAATAAAAGAAAAAGTAAATAGAGTAAAAGAAAATTTCCCTCAAGAAGGTCCACTTAAAGAATCCAGTGGAAAAGGCATGAACTCAATGTTTTGCTTACAAAAGAAGGCCAACAACTTGCGATTAATGCTTTGGTGGCTCCAACTCAAATCTCTCATATGCGTCTCCATAACGCCACCTTAGCAGTAAGGCTCTGGTTGGCATAGTCCATTGTATCCAAACGTGTAAGCACTTGCTGCCAGCCCATAGAACTACCTCCTTCACCAGCCATAAAATCGAACTCTTTATCATTATCATTATCATTCTCATCCAAAGTAGAACGTGGACCACCCTCAATAACAGGGGCTGTTTACTTGCCCTTGCCTATTGTTAGCTTTGTAGTGCGCTACTCATAAGAGTAACACATAAGTGGCCAACCCCCTCTTTTCATTAATTGAGAATTTCTCAAAAACACAACATCTAACATTGAAATTGTCTCATCCTCCTTAGGCTCAAAACCTGCCAATTAGCCCAAGCATCCCAACACAATACCCGTCACCATATGGCCCATGCCCATGGTCTTAGTTTTCGACATGGATGCATTATACAATCTATTAAAAATAAAAGATATAGAACAAGGGGATATTCTTTGCCTACAATAAAGACAAAATAAACAAATTCTTCACTTGGACTTTGTTGCTTTCAACTTGTCCAAATAAGGCGTAACATAAATATTTATGCAATAACATTAACACATATTTTTTTATAAGCCTATTTGTGGAATTCTTTGGCTTAAAAATCCCTAAACTAGTAATTTTCTTCCAATATTTAGAAGGTGCAAAATGTTTTGGGATAAAAACTTGCCTATTTAGAGGAAAATCAAACCAAGTATGCCTCTCATTAAACCCAAAAACATGCTCATCCACTTCATATCTAAATTTAAATTATATTTTATTATTATCAACATATTGCAAAGTAACAAAAAATTCTAATGCCCAATTTAACCTAATAGGTAATTTCAGATGAGCAAATGATTTCCATTTCATAAATTTCAAAAATTTACCAAACTCTTGAGCAAGTTATAGGGTTTCTAACATATCAAAATTAATATGCTACATATCAACAATTTCTTTTTTAGAGAAAAATTCAAATCTTTTGCCCTTATCATTAGAAAATAATGGAAATGGGCACTTATATAAATGAGATAGAACTGTGAAACCTATTTTTTATGAAAAGGTTGAAATGCCTTTCTCCTTCCTTCTATCTGCCATCTTCTTTAGACGAACCATGGTGAAGATGCAAGAAAATAACAAGAAATAATGAAAAAGATAAGGAGAAATTGAAAATTTTAAGAAGAAAGAAAGAAATAAGGGAGAATTTTTTAGAAGATGAGGGAAAACATGAAATATAAAAAATAGAAAGAAGAAAAGGAAGTTGGGAAGATGAAAATTCAAATTTGAATAGGGATTTGAACTGATGCAACATTCAAATCTCTAAAAAGTTTCAAAATTTGTGTTTCATCGCGCTTGTAACAAAAGCCTCAATCTGCAATAAAAGAAAAATCCCATGTTTGGTCTTGCCTGCAACATGTGTCATGCTCACGACATAGAGAAAAACTGGGAAATGTAAAATGCAACAGATATCCACTATACCAACTTATAAAAAATATGGATAAAAACATAAATAAACTCTGTGGGAAAAACACAAAAACATACACCGTATTACTAACAATTAAAACTAGATAAAAACATAAAATTAAAGCAACATAACTAAATATAAATTTAAATAAAAAGAATATCTAATTAGAATTCAAACCAGATTAATCAACCAAACCAAGAGAGATATATGAAACCTCTCTCTTATGGAAATTTCCTTCCAACTAAACCTTTCACTGTTGTCCATGTGCCTTAAATAATTCACCTTTATTATTCTTTAATTCTAAGTATCCATGATCAAAAACTTAAGTTACTTCAAATGGACCACTCTAATGAGATTTAAGTTTTCCAGGAAACAACTTTAACCTAAAATTATCAAGAAGTGCCTTGTCCCCTACCTTAAAACCTTTATGACGAATATGTACATCATGCCACTTTTTAGTTCTCTCTTTATACATTTTTACATTTTCATAAAATTAAGACGTAACTCATTTAATCCATTCAATTACAAACACTGCTTAGAGCGAGCTAATTTTAAATCAAAATTCAAAGCTTTAATTGCCCAATATGCCTTATGCTCTAACTCAATTGGTAAATGACAAACTTTCCTAAAGACCAACCTATAAGGAGACATGCCAATAGGGTTTTAAATGCTGTATGATATACCTATAATGCATCATCTAACTTATGTGCCCAACCTTTCCTTGAATTCAAAACTGTCTTTTCAACAATCCATTTCAATTCCCTATTAAACACTTTTACTTAACCACTTGTTTATGGGTGATAGATGGTAGATACTATATGATGAACTCTATACTTATTCAATAATAAAGAAAAAGAATGGTTAATAAAATACATACCTTCATCACATATAATTGCCCTTGGCACTCCAAATCCAGAAAATAATTTTAAAAAAAAATTGATTACCATGTTCGAGTCATTAGTTATTACTGCTACTGCTTCCACCCATTTGGAAACATAATCTACTCCAACCAAAATGTAATTCTACCAAATGAAGTAGGAAAGGGACCCATAAAGTCAATTCCCAAAATGTCAAATATTTCTACTTCCAAAATATTAGATAATAGCCTTTCATCCCTTTTTCCAATGTTACCAACTCTTTGGCATTATTCACATCGAGCAACAAAAGAACGTGCATTTTGAAATAATGTGGGCCAATAAAAATCACATTCAAGCACATGAGCTACTGTCTTAGTGCTTTTATTATGACCTGAATAAAAATTTGCATGATAATGAGTTAAAATATTGACATATTATTCCTCAATTACACATCTTCAAATAACACCATCACCACAGATTTTAAACCAGTATGGCTCCTCCTAAATGTAATTCTTAGCATCTGAAAAGAACTTTTTCCTTTGTTGATAAGTCATATCTTGTGGCAAAATACTTGTAGCAATAAAATTAGCAAAATCAGTAAACCAAGGAGTACTTAAATGCTTTACTAACATCAAAACTTCATTAGTTTAAGCTTTATTAATCTCATTCAAATCCCCCATAGAACCTTGGCCATTTTCTAATCTTGATAAATAATTAGCAACTAAATTTTTAGATCCCTTTTTATCTCTTACTTTAATATCAAATTCTTATAATAAAAGGACCCAACGAATAAGTCGAGGCTTTGCATCTTTCTTTGCAAATAAATATCTTAGACCTGCATGGTCAATATAGACAATTACTTTTGACCCCAACAATTAAGGACGAAACTTATCACATGTAAAAACTACAATAAGCATTTTTTTTCTATTGTGGTGTAATTTAATTAAGGACCAGATAATGCATGACTAGCATAATAAATAACATGCAAGAATTTATCCTACGTTGACCTAATATAGAACCAATTGCTAGGTCACTAGCATCACATATAATCTCAAATGGTAGACGCCAATCAAGTGAAGTAATAATAGAAGAAATCACAAGAGCCTTTTTTAAGCTTTCAAATGCTTCTATGCATTCAGTTGAAAAATTAAAAGGCACATCCTTCACTACATGATTAGTTATATGTTTAACAATCAAAGAAAAATCTTTAATGAACCTTCTATAAAAATTCTCATGACCTAATAAAGACCTAATACTTTTAATTGTAGAAGGTGGTGGTAACTTTTTAGTCAATTCAGTCTTAGCTCTGTTAACTTCAATGCCTTTCTTAGAAATTTTATGGCCTAATACTATACCTTCTTTTACCATGAAATGACACTTCTTCTAATTAAGTACTAAATTTAACTCCTCACACCTAGATAACACTCTATCCAAATTATGCAAGCATAACTCAAATGAGTCACCATATACAAAATAAATATCCATTAAAACTTCCATAATTTCCTCAATCATATTACCGAAATTGCAGTCATACATCTTTAAAAAGTTGCTGGTGCATTACACAATCCAAAATGTATTATTCTATAAGCAAATGTTCTATAAGGATAAGTAAATGTTATTTTCTCTTTATCACTAGGGTAAATAAAAATTTGAAAATAACTAAAAAATCCATCAAAGAAACAATAATGTGAATGACTAACAATTCTCTCTAACATTTGATCAATAAAAGGTAAAGGAAAATGATCATTCCTAGTTGTTGAATTTAACTTCCTATAATCTATTTTAACCCTTTATCTAGAGTGGTTTGTGTAGGAATTAATTTTTCATTCTCATTTTTAACAACAGTTATATCCCCTTTTTTATGTACACATTGAATTGGACTCACCTAAGCACTATCCGAAATTGGATAAATTATTCCAGCATCAAATAATTTTATTACTTATTGCTTAACTACTTCTTTCATATTTGGATTAAGTCTCCTTTGTCTATCTGCTTTTGGTTGATAACCATCTTCCATATGAATTCTATACATAACTACATTAGGGTTAATCCCCCTTAAATCAGAAATTTTCCATTATATACTTTTAATTCTCTTTCTAACAACTTATAAAAGTGAATTTGCTTATATCAAAGTAAGCTTGGTAGAAATTATAATTGGTAGAGTGTTATTATCACCAAGAAATGCATACCTCAAATGGCTAGGTAATTCTTTCAATTCAACAATTGGAGGACTTACAATAGATGGTGGAAGTGGTTCCTCATTTCTATGCAAAATCTCAGGTCGATGATCAAATTGTTCCACCTCCTCTTGAGCCTCATTTCCAATTCTTCTTTTTAATCCTCATTCTCTAAAATCTCCAACACATAAGCATTAATTAGATCAAGTTTCATGCATATATTCTCATTTATATGATACTTAAGTACTTTATCCATGTGATATTCAACACTATCTTCTCCTATTCTCAAAATTAACTTTCTTTTTGAAACATCCACTAATGCCCTACTAGTATTCATAAATGGTCTTCCTAAAATAAAAAGGCAAGCGTCAAATGCAAAATCAAAGATAACAAAATCAATAGAAAAAATAAACTTATCTACCTTCACAAGAATATCTTTAATAATGCCATATGGTTTCATAATAGATTGATCATCTAATTGCAAAACCATAGAAGTAGGTTTAATATCTTCCAACCCTAATTTCTTAAAAATAGAGATAAGCCTAAGATTTATGCTATCTCCTAAATTGATAGGGGAGTATTTAAGCCCTTAGTCCTTCTAGACTGAGTATAGAGTGAGTAAGGTATCATTCCAAAGGGAACAGGGTAAATCTAATATTGAAACCATAAGAAGTAGACGGATAGGCAACCAAAATTAAGGATTAAGTATATAACTAAGTTCTAAATCAATATACATAAATTAAATTAAGTTGGATTAAGGATGTCTTAGTAATTAGTATAAAGATACATAGAAATAGGAAGGATAAGTCTTTTAAGTACAAGTAAGAATAATTGAATAATTGAAGATAATTAGAGAATTTGAGCAAAGATTATTTAAATTAACTCTCATTGTCATTAAATATGTTCTTGCTAAGAGTCTAAGTACTCTCATGACATTATAGAGATAAACAAGAATTATGAAGCTCAATGCCAATTTCTTTTATTCCTTAAAGAGAATTCCTTATCTCCAAGTGAATTCAAAATCTTAAGTAAATTCATTTGTTTTTCTATCAATCAATTCCAATTCTTATTGTAACTCAATTGACTAACATGCTAAATATGGTGATCAAGCATACATAGCAAAATTAATCACACAAATGGATTTAAATCATGCTTCATTTATGATAAACATAAACTGGATCTTAAATAATATCAATTCACATTTCTAGTATACAAAAGAACTAGCCAAAATACAGAATTGGATTAAAGTCAAATAGAAGAATTGGAGAAAATTAAACTCCCTAGAAAATTTACTTTCTATTTAAACCTTCTGATGTATCTCTTGTTCCTTTGGCTTTGTTCTTTTGTCATCATCTACTAAAAACTAAGTATATTTCTACCTCACAACTAAATAAACATCAATTGTATATAAAAAAAAACCCTCATCCTCTTACAACTACATATTTGGCCCCTATTTATAGAGAAATTTACACCCTAAATAATGCCTCTTCAGAATAGATGACATGGAGAAAGGATGCCTCGAAGAGTCCTGATGAAAACACTTGGTGGTTGAGAAGAGGTGAGATGAAAAGTTGTAGTGTTTCCAAATTAGTGTCTGGACTGACTCGGACAGCCTTTACGAGTCGTGTCCTTCATGCCTCTATAACGAGTCGAACATCCTTCATGACTCGTGCCTTTGTTATTTCTTCTCTTCACGAGTCGTGCTCTTCTTCTAGCTTCCCTTCATAACTCGGACAAAATTTTTGACTCGAATAGCCTTGCTCTCTGTAACGACTCTGATGTACTTCACGAGTCGTGTCTTCCCTTGTTTCTTCTCTTCACGAGTTAGATGATCTTCATGACTCGTGCTTTAGCTTGTTTCTCCATAATTTCTTCCTTTTAGACCAAACTTACCTGAAATACATACACACACATAAATTAGACAAGAAACATATAAAATAAGAGTAATTTAACCTACTAGCTACCTAAAATAAAGAAAACATGTATTAAAAAATATAGATCATTATATATGATATCAAATTTTCCCACATTTAAACCTTGCTTGTCCTCAAGCAAGAGAAAAGAATGAAAGAATTCAATGCCAAATAAAACTAAGTAAACATTACTATACAACATTGTTCATTATGCATATGGGATAGAGTTGAAGAGAAATCAAACACCTTGAAGATTCAAGATAGCAGAAAATCAACTCTTAAAGCATGTATTCAAAATTTGAACAAGTCACCTAAACTTACTAATTCCAAAATAAAGAACATAAAGTCACAAAGCTAAACATGCTTGAGGAAAGAACAATGATCATAAACCTTAAGATTCTAAAATTTTTAATTGCTCTTTAGGACAATTGTAAGCACACATATCCTTAAACTATCTCATGACATTTTTAGACTTTATCTATTTGTCTTTTCTTCTTTTTTTTTCTTTTATTGAAAGAACATAGGTATACTTTTAGACTTTATCCCATAAATTTGAAATAGCAAGAGAATGTAGCATGGTTGTGTTTTACGCTCCATCCTATACTTTATTGGAAGTTTTGGATATACATCTTGCATTGCTTCTTTCTTTTTTTTCTTCTTTTTTCTTCTTTTTTTAGTCCTCATCCATTATTGAAGGCCTAAGGGTAAGTATTATGGCTATAGTTTCCATGAAGCAACAAAAAACTCTGAAACCTTAAACTAAATGAGCAATTCCTGACCTTAAAACATAATTAGTGAAGGGACTAAATGATCTAAAATTTGAAAGGAGTAAAAAGAGATAACTTGAAAAATAGAAAACACATGCTAAAAGTTTTGAAAGACTAATAGAATGAACATTAAAGGTAAATGATTTATCAAGACAACCTATATGTCATGCAAAATAAACAATGCTTAATAGTAAAACTACTAAAATGGCTTAGGAAAAACAAAAGCAACAGAAAAGTTTAAAACACATGCACAAACACATAAACAACACAAGCAAACATGCAAAATAACTAAACATACTAATTCCCCCACACTTAGAACAAACATTGTCCTCCATTTGAAGAAATGAAATGAAATACAAAGAAAAGTAAAATAAAGGAAAGAAAAAGGTAAGAATAGAACTCCCCTAAAGATCATGGTGTAGGTGGAGGAGAGAGAACTACATAGCCAGCCTGTGCAATAAAGATGTTAATCTTGTGCTCTATTCTGCATTGACTTTTGGCCAAAAAAGTTAGCTGACTTTGCATGAAGGACTAATTCTGCAAGATTTGGTCAAGCATGGTGGAAATGTCCCTAGAAAAAGAACTTGGAACAGAAGAAGATGTTAGAGTAGCAGCAAGAACATCAGCCATATCATCATCTCTAGTTTCCTGCTCCTATGTATCATCATTAGTTCTATCATCAATAATTACAGGAGAAACAACAGAAGAACTTTGAAGATCCTTCCAACACGATCTTGAGTGATGTTGAATGAGCTGAAAAACATTATTTATAACCTTGCCATGAACAAAGAGCTACTTAGTAACATACACACAAGGAACAACTCGAGAATAACTACTAAGATCAATAAAACGATTCTGAGCAATAATAGCTATAACATATCCATGAGTGAGAGGGGCATCTTTCCTATCCACACATTACAAAAGTTGGTTAAAGATCCAATATGACCAACAAATAGATTTCTTATTATGAATACACCATATTAAGAAAAGCACTTGATCAGAAACCCTATTAAATTTAATTTTGTTAAAAATCAGAGAAGCAAGAATCTTATGCAAACTCCAATATTTCAAATCCTTAATGAACATAGATTTAACATCCCTAGATTTAAATGGAGTTGTCAAACCAGTGAGAAATTGCCAAAAGTCATCTGAATGAAACTCATGAGGAGGATCACATAAACTAGATTGCTTGAAACTAAAGGCTTTATGCATAAGGAAATATGTTAGAGAATGATGCTCTTTATCTAAATGACAGTCTAAAAGCCTAGAATTTTCATCATTAGCTTTAAAGTAAGTGTAAAATTCTAACATTAAATCAGCATGTGAGTGATCATGATTACTTACAAATGTTAACAAACCATATTGAGCAAGCATTTCATTAACAACTTCTAACATACCAAACTGTTGAAGAAGAGAATCTGAAAAGTACTTACAAGGTAAGATAAGAAGTCCTCTATAATCTTGTTACAAAAATGAGAACCACCATCACTAATGATTGCCCTAAGTGTTCCAAATCTAGGAAATATAATCTTTTTAAGCATTTTCTTCACCACCTTAGCATCATTAGCAATGGTTGGAATTGCTTCCACCCATTTTGAAGCATAATAAACCATCACCAAAATATATCTATGTCCCAAAGAACTTGGGAATGGTCCCATAAAGTCCATACCCCATACATCAAATAGTTCAACCTCTAGAATTCCATGTAAGGGCATTTCATTTCTTCTAGATATAGTGCCCATTCTTTGGCACTTATCACACTTAAAAACAAACTCCTTCACATCTCTAAACAAGGTGGGCCACCAAAACCTAGCTTGTAATACCTTGGATACTATTTTGAAAATTCCAAAATGGCCTCCAACATCTAAAGAATGACAATGAGCTCATACATCACTCACATTTTCTTGAGGAATACACCTCTTTATTATCCCATTAGCACATCTCCTATATAGCAAGGGTTACTCCAATAATAAAACTTCACATCATGGAGGAATTTCTTCTTTTGCCTATAATCTAGATCATAAGGAAGCACACCACTTACCAAACAGTTGGCAATATTAGCAAACCATGATATTTTCTTTGAAACTACATTGAAGAGGTGTTCACCATGTAAAGTTTCATCTATTGGAACACCATCATCACTATTCCTTAAATCACCTTGGTTCAACCTAGATAAATGATCAGCTACTAGGTTCTCTTTCCCCTTTTTATCCTTGATCTCCCAATCAAACTCTTACAACATCAGAATCCATCTTAATAGCCTAGGTTTAGCATCCTTTTTAGTTAAAACGTATTTGAGGGCAGCATGATCTGAATAGATAATTACCTTTTGCCCCACAAGATATGCTCTAAATTTATCAAAGGCATAAACTATGGCTAAAAGTTCCTTTTTAGTTGTAGAGTAATTAATTTTAGCATCATCTAATAATTTTCTTGCATAGTAAATAATAGAAGGTTTCCCATCAATTCGTTGTCCTAAAATAACTCAACTGCATTATTACTAGCATCACACATCAACTCAAAAGGATGCTCCCAATTTGGTGGTTGCAACACAGATGAAGTGACAAGAGCATTCTTAAGAGTTTCAAAAGCCCTTAAACATACCTCATCAAAATTGAATTTAATGTCTTTACCTAACAAAGAACACAAGGATTTTACTATTTTAGAAAAATCTCTTATAAACCTTTTATAGAACCCATTATGACCAAGAAAACTCCTAACATCTCTAACATTTTTAGGAGGAGGCAAATTGGCAATTATGTCAATTTTGGCTCTATCAACTTTAATAACTCTATTGCAAACTAGGTGACCTAAGACAATACCCTCTTGTGCCATGAAATGACACTTCTCCAAACTCAAAACAAAATCATGTAACCATACATCTATCAAGTACCTTGGAAACATTAGACAAACAATTTTCATATGAAGTGCCGTAAACACTGAAATCATCCATAAAAACTTTTACACATTGATTATTAAAATCACTAAAAATAGAGGATATGCATCTTTGAAAAGTAACTGGCCCATTGCACAAACCAAAAGGCATACGTCTAAATGCAAATGTTCCATATGGACATGTAAAAGTTGTTTTAGGTTGGTTATTTGGATGTATAAGTATTTGATATAAATCACTTAGGCCATCCAAATAGAAAAAATAAGAAAAATTGGCTATTCTTTCAAGAACTTGATCAATAAAAGGCAAAGGAAAATGGTTTTTTCTTGTAGCCTTATTCAACTTCCTATAATCCACATACATATGCTACCCTATGATAGTTTTAGTGGGAATTAAATCATTTTTCTAATTACGAATTACAGTTAACCCACCCTTTTTAGGGACAACTTGAATGGGGCTTACCCACTTGCTATCACTAATAGAGTATATTATGCCACTGTCAAGCAGTTTTATGACCTCTTTCCTTACTACTTCCTTAAGAGTAGGATTAAGCCTTCTTTAGCCTTCAATGGTAGGCTTAGCATCTTTTTCTAACAAAATTCTATGCATGCAAATATTTTGAGCAATTCCTTTCAAATCACTTATAGAATATCCAATAGCATTTTTACGAGCAATTAAAACATCACGCAAAGCATGCACATCTCTCTTATTAATAGAAGAATTAATAATGAAAGGGAATTAAAATTTTGAGTCAAGATAATCATACCTTAAACTTGAGGGGAAAGGCTTGAGTTCAAGCTTCGCATTTTTATCACTTGAACTTGATGGTAGATCATCATCCTTCCTCAAAGACTCAAACCTTGAAAATCTTTGGTGAGGAGGATAAAAAGCAACTTGCAATACTTTATCACTAGATTCATGCAAGATATATGGTATAGTAGGACCTTGACTAATACAATCATGAACTACATCATTAATGCATTCATCAATAATATCATAAGCATCAATCCTATTTACCACTTCTATAGGAGATGATTTAACCATTTTAAAGACATCAAACTCAATTGTTTCACCATTAAATTTAAGAGAAAATTTCCTTTTCTTCATATCAATAATAGCCCCAGCTGTAATTAGAAAAGGTTTACCAAACAAAATAGAAATTTCTGGATCTTCCTCCATATTAAGAACCACAAAATCAGCAAGGATAATAAATATACCTACTTTGGTGGGTATATTTTCAAGTATGCCTATAAGGTGTAAAATAGACTTATTTGCCATAGACAAACACATATTAGTAGGTTTTAATTCACCTAAATCAAGCCTCTTATAAATGGAATATGGCATAAGGCTAACACTAGTACCCATATCACATAATGCTTTTTCAAAGTGAGATCCACCTATCACACAAGGAACTGTAAAGCAACCAGGATCCTTCAATTTAGGTGGATAATGAGAATACATTACTTTAGACTCTTCTACTAAGGAAATATAATCATACTCTTCGAGCTTACCTTTGTGACTTACCATTTCCTTCAAGAATTTTACCCATGAAGGCATGTCCTTAATAGCATCCACAAAAGGAATGGTTATAGTAAGATCTTTTAAATAATTCAAAAATTTTTCAAATTGCTTGCCAAGATTACGTCTAAGAAATCTTTGAGGAAAAGGCAAAATATTAAGATTAATCTTAGAATTATCTTCCTTAGATGTTACCACCTTATCCTTGATTCCTTAGAGTTTTTATCCACATTATCATTATCTTTCTTAACCTCAATAATTTGATCATCAGATACAACATTATCCTTTTTACCCTCACTATTACTCTCAAGCTTCCTCCCACTTCTTAACATAATAGATTGGACAGACTCTTGTGGTAGAAATTTAGGTTGGCTAGGGAGTTTGCCAATTGGTTTAGGATTAGAAGTCATTTGTTGAGCCAATTAAGTTTCAAGGATTTTGTTATGGGTAACAAGTTGGTCAATCTTTGTACTTTATTATTTAAATTGATCCTCATTTTGTTTATTGGTAGACATTTGATGGTTAATAAATTGCTCCATCAAATTCTCAAGATGAGATTTGGGTTGTTGGGTTTTAAAATGGGGTTTAGTAGGGAAAGTAGATGGGTTAGGCATTTTGGTGGCAGGGTTATTTGAGGGGTTCAATTGGGCATTAGGATTGGACCAAGAAAAACTAGGATGATTCCTCTATTGAGGATTATAATAGTTATAATTTTGATCCAACCTTTGATTGTAATTACCTTGGACAAAATTCACATCCTCATTGGAATTTTCATTACAATGAGCATATAAATGAAGTCCCCCACATTTCTCACATACTTGATTCACATTTTCAGTACTAGAATGAGAATTGCTTACCAATTTAGTCAATGCCTCAACCTTGCCTGTCAATATGTTGATGGAGTATAACTCCAAAAGTCCATTGGCTCTAGCCATTATTGATTCTTCTCCCATGTAACCTTGTGAAGCCAATTCTTCCAACAAAGTTTCTGCTTTCTTGGTTGTTTTCGCCAACCACTTGCCACCTGATGCAGCATTTACAATATTCCTATTCCCTTCTATTAAGCCATTATAAAAGATTTAAGGAATCATCCAATCCAGCAAGCCATGGTAAGGAATAAATTATTTCATTTGGCAATTACTTAAAAGTAGATATTTGATTTCTAAACTTTGTTATTTTATGAGGTGGAAAATATTTGTGAAGAAAAGCTTGTTTAAGTTGGTCCCAAGTTTTTATTGACTCACTTGGAATACTAGTTAACCTAATATGTGCTTTATCTTTTAGAGAAAATGGAAATAACCTAAGCCTTATAGCATCATTAGTCACTCCATTGATTTTAAAAGTAGCACACACATTTAAAAATGCAAGAATATGAGCATAAGGATCTTCCCCTTGCAAACCTCCGAACTGGTTATTTTGAACTATTTGGATGACAGAAGGCTTGATCTCAAAATTATTGTTGGCAATGGCTGGTGCCACTATACCTCCAAAAATTTCAGAAATATTTGGCAAAGAAAAATTTCCAAGGGTTCTCCTCTCTTGTTCTGCTATGTTTCTGTTATTTTGCTCCCTTTCCAATTTAGACCTTCGTTCTTCTTCTTGTTTTAGTCTAAGCTTCCTGCTTTCTCCTAAGTTCCCTACATAAAGATTCAAAGAAACAATAAATACTCATATACAAAAATAAGTAACTATCTAACTAACTAACTAACTAACTAACTAACTAACTAACTAACTAACTAACTAACTAACTACTAACTAACTAACTAACTAACTAACTAACTAACTAACTAACTAACTAACTAACTAACTAACTAACTAACTAACTAACTAATATATTCCTAAAACAACCACTTTTTCATTTTAATCAATAAAGATTTAAATCAACCATTCACTGGCAACGATGCCAAAATCTGATAGGAGAGTATTTAAGCCCTTAGTCCTTCTAGACTGAGTATAGAGTGAGTAAGGTATCGTTCCAAAGGGAACGAGGTAAATTTAATATTTAAACCACAAGAAGTAGATGGATAGGCAACCAAAATTAAGGATTAAGTATATAACTAAGTTCTAAATCAATATACATAAATTAAATTAAGTTGGATTATGGATGTCTTAGTAATTAGTATAAAGATACATATAAATAGGAAGGATAAGTCTTTTAAGTACAAGTAAGAATAATTGAAGATGATTGGAGAATTTGACCAAAGATTCTTTAAAGCAACTCTCATTGTCATTAAAGATGTTATTGCTTAGAGTTTATAAGCACTTTCATGACATTATAGAGATAAACAAGAATTATGAAGCTCAATGCCAATTTCTTTTATCCCTTAAAGAGAATTCCTTATCTCTAAGTGAATTCAAAATCTTAAGTAAATTCATTTGTTTTTCCATCAATCAATTCCAATTCTCATTGCAAATCAATTGACTAACATGCTAAATATGGTGATCAAGCATACATAGCAAAATTAATCACACAAATGGATTTAAATCATGCTTCATTTATGATAAACATAAACTGGATCTTAAATAATATCAATTCACATTTCTAGTATACAAAAGAACTAGCCAAAATACAGAATTGGATTAAAGTCAAACAGGAGAATTGGAGAAAATTAAACTCCCTAAAAAATGTACTTTCTATTTAAACCTTATGATGTATCTCTTATTCCTTTGGCTTTGTTCTGTTATTATCATCCACTAAAAACTAAGTACATTTCTACCTCTTAACTAAATAAACATCAATTGTATATAAAAAACCCTCATCCTTTTACAACTGCATATTTGGCCCTTATTTATAAAGAAATTTACACCCCAAATCATGCCTCTTCAGAATAGATGACATGTTGAAAGGTTGCCTCGAAGAGTCCTGATGAAAACATTTAGTGGTTGAGAAGAGGTGAGATGAAAATTTATAGTATTTCCAAACTGGTGTCTAGACTGACTCGGATAATCTTCACAAGTCGTGTCTTTCATGCCTCTGTAATGAGTTGAACATCCTTCATAACTCCTGCCTTTGTTATTTCTTCTCTTCACGAGTTATGCTCCTCTTCACGAGTCATGCTCTTCTTCTAGCTTCCCTTCACAACTTGGACAAAATTGCCAACTCAAACAACATTGCTCTTTGTAACGACTCGGATGTACTTCACTAGTCGTGTCTTCCCTTATTTCTTCTCTTCACAAGTCGGATGATCTTCACGAATCGTGCTTTAGCTTGTTTCTTCACTATTTCTTCCTTTTAGACCAAACTTACTTGAAATACATACACACATATAAATTAGACAATAAACATATAAAATAAAAGTAATTTAACCTAATAGCTACCTAAAATAAAGCAAACATGTATTAAAAATAAAGACCATTATATACGATATCATAAATCACAAAGACACCTTGAAAATTCTATGTCCCCTAACTTACAAGGTATAGTAAAACTACCAGGGTCTTTTAATTTAGTTAGTAAATTATTAGTAATTATGGAATTATAATCTTCCGTAAGTGAAACAATTGATATATCCTCCCAACTCATTTTTTTTAAATTAAATCTTTAAAAAATTTTGTATAATTAGGAATTTGAGATATTGCTTCAACAAATCATAAATTAATATGCAAAATTTTCAAATTTTTAAGAAAAGTTAAGAATTGCTTATCAGTATCTTTATGCTTGAGTCTTTATGAAAATGTAGGACAAGGTTGAAAATTTTTTGGCTTGGAATCCCCCTTTGTCGCACTTGTAATAGGTGTAGCGCTCGTGATAGAAGTCTTTACTGCCTCCTTATCATTTTTCTCCTGAAAAATTTCATCTGCATCAGTTAAAACAAAACCATTCACATATTTCTTACCTGACCTCAATGTTATTGCTTTCATTTGCTCCCTTGGATTATCTTCCGTATTGCTTGGAAGACATTCTTGAATTCTTGAAGGCAAAGCATTTGTAATTTGTCCCAATTGAACTTCCAAATTATAAATAGAAAATGCTTAATTATTGGCTATTTGATCAAACTTTGATTCAAACCTCTTTTGATTTTAATCTTTAGAATTTATCTTTAAGTTGATGCCTTCAAAAAATTTATCCATCTTCACTTTAAGTGCTCTAAAATGGTCTTGTAGTTGTTAAAATCCCATTGCTCCTCTATTTTGGTTATTACCCCATTAAAAGTTTGGATGGTTACGCTAGCGAGGATTATAGGTGTTAGAGTAAGAGTTTCCATAACCTTGTCCCTAAAGAAAATTGACTTGCCCCTCTATACCAGCTATTCCCAATCCATAATAATTACTATTGTGCCCTTGTTGACCATATAACATATATGAGCTTGGTGGAGATACTCCTATGCTTAAATTGTCAATCTTATGAGTTAATACTACTCTTTATGCTTGTAATGAAACAACATAATCAATAGAATGAACACCTTTAATGGGAGAAGAAGGTGATATCTTTACTCTCTCAGTTGGCCACATGCAGTTGTTTGTAGCCATCTCTTCAAGTAATTCATAAGCAGCATCTGTAGTTTTTTGCATAAGTGATCCACCTGCAGCTGTATCAATTGTCCCTCTAGTTATATGATTCACCCCATTATAAAATATTTGCATGAGTAACTCCTTTGGAAGATTATAATATGGATAACTACGTTGAAGTTCCTTAAATCTTTCCTAAGCTTTATATAAATATTCATTTTCATGTTTAATAAAAGTAGTGATAACTTTGATTATCTTAGCAGTTTTGGCTAAAGGGAAATATTTGGATAGGAAAGCTTGTGCTAATTGTTCCCATGTGGTTATAGATATTCGTGAAAAAGAATTAAGCCAAGATTTAGCTTTATCTTTCAAAGTAAAAGGAAAAAAGCCTAAGAAGGAAAAAGCCTAAGTTTAATTGCATCTGTTGGTACACCATTTATTTTAAATGTATCACAAATCTCAAGAAAATTTGCTAAATGAGCATTAGGATCTTCATTTGGCAATCCATAGAATTGTATACTATTTTGTACCATTTTTAGCACTAATCTCAAATTGGTTAGCATCTACCGTAGGACAAACAATCCCTTGTTGAGCCCCATTCAACATTGGTGTAGCAAAATCCATCAATCTCAGTTGTGGGTTATCTCATTTCATGATAAGTCTCTTTTTGGATGATTTTCGATTTTTTAAAATAGATCATTCTATCTCTGGATTTAATGGTTCAAGGTTTTCTTTAGACTTCCTTATTTTAGGCATAAACTCAAACTATCAAATCTGCAAAATAAAACAAACAAAGAAACAACAAACTAATTAGATATGTAATCCAAAATCACAAATCAAGAATAATAATGTCAATAAACATAAATCAATTCCCCGACAACGGTGCCAAAAATTTATTGAGGTTAAATTCACAAGTGCACGATTTTTCTTATAGTACTTAAGATATCATTCTCACGAGAAATGATTAGTTATTACTCACTATGACTTGATCTCTATTTTGTTTACAAATTTTCACCATTTTGGTTGAAAATCTAAACTACTAATGTTATATTATAACTAAAATATTAATTAACCCTACTTTAATTATGATCAAAGAAGACAAATATAATTAATGGTTTGTATTAAAAGAATGAAACTTTATAATTATTCTTTTAGTTTAAATTTAATCTTTACAATGCAAGTTAAGTTGTAATAAATTTCTAAATCACTCTCTCGACATGAAATAGAATGCCTAAAACATGCAAGTATTACTTCTAACCTTTAACTTTCATTATAGAATTAGAATGTCATAATCACATATTTTAAGAATAAAAATCAACCGATAACAATTATCCTAGCATTCTGGTCTCCCTAGTAATGCTCTGATAATGAATTCCTAATAGATTTGAATAAGAACATATCTCTCAAACTATACCTTTATTTGTAATGAACATTCAAATAATTAAATATAAATAATACTATCAGAAAATCTACAACTAAACATTACTTGAATTAATTAGAATAAATAATAATTATCATAATCATTCAAGTTTCTTAAAGACATCATTCAAATATTACAAAGAAGAAAAGATAATTGAAAGGTAAATAAAAGATGATCTCTCATTCCTTTACTCATAATATGTTTCTTCTTCTTCTTTGCTCTTTTTCTTCTCTTTAAAAGTTAGATTTCTTATTTATCTTTCTATCACAAAAAATAATCACTATCTATCTATCATTTTTTTCTCATCTTCATTGCCTTTATAAACTCCTTACAAAATAGTACATCTTTTCAAGTGCACCTTTAGAAGTACACAACTCTTGGTGAAGAGATATGTCCCTTTGAAGCATATTTTGGAATTCAACTATCCAAAACACCTTTTATCGTGCTCGTGACATAACACGATTGGCTCTTCCTTCACTTCTTTCTTTTTTTTTCCTTCACATCTGCCTACCTTCATATGTCGCACTCGTGATAAAACCTTGCATTCTTACTCATTTTTCCATCTTTTTCCTTGATCAATCTCCTATTACTCCTAAAATAACAACATAACAAAATGAAATATAAAAGATATCAATATCTAAACAAAATAGCAAAAAATAAACATTTACATCACAATTCTAAACATAAAATACTCATAAAAAATGAACTATTCAAGCTCATATCAACGAAGGAATTCTTAAAATAGTATGATTGTGGCACAAGATTAGAAGTGACCTTGAAGGATCTAGATTTTATACATCAAAAAGCAGAGGAAGCCTTCTATGAGCATCTCACTTGAAGAAGGAATAGGATAATGAAAATGAAGAAGAAGCTGGAGACTGCCAGTTAGATTAGGTTATTTATCTAAAATGCTAATCCCTATTGAGAGATGGGTTCAAAATGAAAGGCTTAAAGGACTGGGAATCTCTTACGGACATAGCCATCGAAGCTGAGGCTGAGCATTTGAAGAAGGTTAGTTTTATGAACCCAAGTTCTTGTAAAAATGATAGAAGCAGCAAAAATAGTAGGGATAACATTGGCAAAACTGCAAGAGTCTCAACTACATAGACAAACTAATGAGATTATTTAAATCTAGGCAAGCCACTATCTTGGTATCGTACTCATCTCATAAATGAAGGAAAGTTGCAACCTTTGCCACCTGTGCTAGCTAAGAGCCAGGGGAAGCCAAAACATAGGGCCGATTGGTACTGTGACCATCATCAACATATGAGGCATAAAACAAACTACTGTTGCCCTCTGAGAGATCACATGCAAGACCTAATTGACATCCAAAAGATACCAGATCTAGAAAAGTTGTAATGCTGTGTAACCACCTATGTTTGTGTTGACTCAAGCTCGCTAGAATGGTATATGCCTCGGGATATATATGGCATGTTGATATTTGGCCATCACCTACTTAGTTCCAATGACAAGAGTCATGGGATTTAAATATTATCATCAATCTTAAGGCATTGTCCAGAGGAGGAAGAGCCTGAGATACTGAAAGGCTTTTTGCTGTTTGTACCTACAGCGAAAAATGATGTAATAAGCCACTTTTTGATAATGTAAAATGTGTCTCTAAAATATGTATATGTTTCTCTAACCATGTTAATAATATGAGTTTTCTTATAAATGCAATGTCTTATTTTATTGCACGTATAACGATAATCATGGCTCGTTACTAAGACATTTATTCAACAAATACAAATCTTTATTTAATCTCAGACATAGATACGTTTTGAATGCATCCATCATAATTCCTAAAGTGAGTTTTAAGAGGATGAGATGGTAACAAAAATGGTTAACCCTTCGCCTAAACCAACAATGACACCCCAGGAAATGACAAGAATATTGCAGCATGTCATTCCCATCCTTCTGAACAGCAAACCTAAATAGAAATCCCAACTTGCCTAAGTAAGCAAGCCTAAGTGTCAAGCCTAACTTACTTAAACTGACCCATTTGAAATTCCAAGGAAACCTGTAAGTGCTGGTTGACAACAAGAGTCGGATGCATGGAAGGTGTCACCTTCTGAGATTAAATTAAGATATGTGTTTTTGTACCACATGTCTAGTCGTGATTGCTATTATTGCTATATGATGCATGTAAATAGGAATGCATGCATAAGATAGGCATAAACATATGGTTAACCTATCAAGAGAAACCTATAATATGCATAGAGATACATGCTAAAGTGGGCTTGCTTCTAAGACAGCCATAGTAGCACCTCACTTAACAAGGACTTCCTCCATCATTTCTAAGTGCTTGGGGGCATTAGAGGGTGTGTGAGGAAGAAAAAGGATGGTCAGTAGAAGGTGAACTTCTATTTATGATGGGCATCAAATGCTTTCGAGATAAGGGTCAGAGTCAAATGAAACCTTGAGCACTCTAGCCAAGTTGCTTTGATTAACAATAGGGTTAGCCATTTACACCTCATACTCAAATGGGACAGTAAAATCACATTCCTTAAGTCTTTACATGTAGAACCTCATAGATAGCTCTCTCTAGAGGAGATGATAGCCCGACACAATATAACCAATGGAAGGATACCTGATAGCTTTGAATTGTTACTATAATTGTTAGTGTGTTTAAGAGTTTTTCAATGTCAAATTAATTGGTTTTGTGTTTAAATTTTTAATTCTTTGTGTTGAGTTTGTTTAATTGTAATTTTTGTCTGTTTTACAGGGAATGTATAAAGAATTTGGTGAATCAACTCAATAGGGTTGAAAATTAACCCAACCAAGTTGCCTAAGGAGCAACTTTTGTACATGGAGTCTAGTAGCAATTAACTTGATTAAGTTGAATTTCAACCTTACCGAGTGCCTAATGCAGTTTAAAGGAAGATCACCATCTCGGTTGGGTTGATTTTCAACCCTACCGAGTTACGTGGCCACTTTGGAGCATATTTCTAACCCTACCGAGTCACTTGATTAGAGTTATAATAAAAGTCAGAGTTTTATTGATTTATGAAGTTTGGTGGCGGCTGGATTCTCCTAGTCTAGGGTATTTAAGTTTGTTTATCAGTAGAATTCAGAGTTAGTCAATTTTTTTCATAGTTTAGACCTAGTTTCAAGATTTCAAATCTCTGAGGGTTTGAAGCCACACTTTGCTATTTTGTGAAGACATTGAGAGGAAGCTTGAGACTTTATGAGTATTGTATTTTTTTTATTTTAGTTGTTTAATTGTTTTAAAGATGAACAATGAGTAATTTTCTTACTTTTGCTAAGGAAAACTTGAGTCCTCATTCTTTTATTGTAATGACTCTAATTTGAGCTTAATTTTAATGCAAGTGTATTATTTCTTAATTCTTGGGCTAAATCTTATCTTTGGTTGTGATTGAATTGATGTTTGATTTTTTGAATAGATGGTTGATTATTTATTTAATCTTTGATCAATGATTTGCATGCTTTTAGCTTATTTCACTCATGTTGATGTATGGTTGTGTTCTGGAAATTGAGGCAATATTGTGTTATTCAAGAGTTGATTTAAAACTAAGAATCTGAATTAAGAATAGGCTAGAGTTAGATTTCTTACAAGAGGATCTAACAATGGTTTAGGAGTTTACAAACCAGTTTATTATGCTAGGCATTAGATTGCTCATAATTTAAGGGTTTAATACTTAGAACGATATTATGAGCAAGATATCTGATTTTAAACTAGTTTTCCATAACTACTTGTGTTACTTTTAATTGAGTCATTATAATAGAAGTTAAGGTGGATAGTCCCTTAGCAAAAGTGCTTTAATTGTTAATTTTTATCATCTTTGGAATTTTGTTTTGTCTTTAGTTCACAATTACTTGATTTAGTCTAATTTAAGTTGATTTGTTTAGTTGCTCATTTTAGCTTAGTTAATTTATAATCATTTCAAAACTTAGGAATTCTTTCACACATTATTTACTATAAAATCTAGAATGCATAATCTCTAGGGTATGGTATTGAAGAGTTTTAATCTTATTTTCCTATATTACTTAATTGATTTAGTGCAATTGCCAGACACCGGTCAAGTTATTGGCACCGTTGCTGGGGATTAGCGTTTATTTTAAATTTTAAAGTGAATTTTGTGTACTACTTTTCTTCTCTCTCTTATTCTTTATTATTTTATTTATTTAATTCTTTACATGTGTCAATAGTGCATGGTAAGAGATGACCCAATTTTAACAATTGACCTTGAGATTGAAAGGACATTGCAGAGAATAAGGCGACAACAAAAGAACAATATAAATCCATAAGATGAGCCACATAATGACCCTTTAATCAATAAGCAACCACCTCTACTCAGAAGGAAAGTCATTCAAAATCAAGCTTAAGGGAATGGGTTGACATCGAGAAATATAAGAGACTATGCCACCCCTAGGTGGAATGAGGAACATAAGACTATCATGTTACCTCAAAACAACCATTTTGAGCTAAAACCTATTACTATCACCATGATCTAGAAGAACCAGTTCTTAAGATCAGAGATTGAAGATCCAACTCAATATTTGGATATTTTTTTGGAATAAACGATACATTGCAAATCCCAAATGTGTCTACGGATGTTATCTAGCTAAAATTATTTCCATTCACTCTTATTGGTAAAGCAAGGGATTGGTTTCAAATGCTACTAAACTAGTCCATAAGATCTTAGGAGTAGATGTAAGAGAAGTTTTTAGTCCGATTTTCCCCACCGACTAAGATAGCCACTATTATGAATAATATTTATAATTTTTAGTAGCTTTATGAGGAATCATTTCATGAGGCTTGGGAGAGATTTGAGACTCTTAAAAAGTTGTCCACATTATGAAATTGCTATACACTAACTAATGTCTGCTTTTTATATAGGTTTTTATCAATCAACTCAATCTCTTCTAGATATAGCTTTGGGTGGAAGTTTTATGAATAAGATTCCAAAGAAAGCTTTTCTACTCCTTGATAAGATGGCCATAAATAAAGCTCAATAGGCAAATACAAGGACTATATAAAGGAAACAAGAACTGCATAGTGTGGATGAGGTTACAATGCTTAGGGCTCGAATAGAGCTATTAAAGAAAGAGTTAAGTGTTTTGAAGGTGCAAAATGTGTCAGCTTTGTCTCAAGGATTTGATACCTATGGGGGGATGCATGTGATATTGAAAAATAAGATTGAAGAGGGTGTAGGTGCAGTAGTAGAGGATGTCAATGCTGTAAATCCCTATAGCAACACATATAATCCTGGGTGGAGAAATCACCCTAATTTTTCTTGGAGAGAAGGGAATCATGTTTTTACCTCTAAGCCTTAATTTAGAGTTGCCTTCAATCAAAACACAGTCCCTTATAACAATAATCACCAATCCTATCAATGACAAGACCTAGCACACTACCCATCTACTTACTAAGCTCCACCTTACCAACCACCTAAAATTCAACCAAGTCCTTAACCCCCCACAAGATAGGAAATCAAGCTTAGAAGAGATGTTTGCTAATTTCATAACTACACAGTCCACATTTATTGCAACTCAGGATGCTAGATGAAAATCTCAAAATGTGTGGATGAGAAATCAGGATACCTCCATTAGGAATTTAGAGACTTAAGTTGGGAGACTTGTAAATTCTCTTTCCAATAGGACTCTTGGTACATTCCAATCTAATGTCGATCGTAATCCTAAGGACGTGGCAAAAGCTATTACTTTGAAAAGTGGAAGGGAGGTAAAGGGGACTAAGAAAGGTAAACTTAAAAAATTGTGGAACTAATAATGAAGGTAAGTATTTCTGAACCTAATCTTAGTAGTGAAGTGCCTCATGTTGTTGATCAAGGTAAAGGTAAGGAAAAATTTGGTATTTCTAGTGTTGATGATTATAAATTGCCTTATCCTTCTTTAGCTAGGAAAGAAAAATAAAATGAACAATTAGCTAGATTTCTTGATTAATGATAACTCTAATTCAGTGTCTAGTTTTTAGTCAATTTCAGTGTAGTTTTAAGTGTCTTTTGTTGTGCTTTTCTTCAATTCAATAATTTATATCCAATTTCAATAAATCTTATCTTTTATATGCTTTAGAGGACTTCTTATGGGTTCCTGTGCTTGAATGCAGATTTTACAAATACCTTAAGATCAGCAAGTTTTGAGTACTGACCATGACCCAATACTTTATGACAAAATGCACCATTTTAATTATGTCACGATCAGCATAGATTTTGTGCTTACTATGACTTAGTCAATTTTTAGTCCAGAACCAAGAAGAGAAGACCTTACGGTTAATAGGTTTTGAGTGTTGACTGTGACCTAGTACTTCATGACAAAATGCACCATTTCAATTATGTCATGGTCAGCATAGATTTCGTGCTTACTATAACTTAGTCAATTTTTAGCTTAGAACCAAGAAGAGAAGACCACATGGTCAGTAGTAATTTTGTACTAACCATGAGGTATGCAAACTTCAATCTAGAATGAAGATTTTACAAGTACCTCACGTCAATAGAAAAATGGTGTTAACTATGAGGTCTGCATTTCTTAGCCCAGAAGTGAATCGAGGAGTATGTCATAGTTAGTAGGAAAAGAGTGCTGATTGTGACCCATATCAGTCTAAAGGTAGATTTTCAGCATGTCACAGTTAGCAGAAATTTAGTGCTGACTATGACTCTATTGGGCCTATATAAACCTCATTTTTCTATTTGTCATGAATCTGGAATTTTTTAGATATAGGGTTTCATTATTTCTTTTGTTCTTTCATTTCTTCATTTTTTCTACTTAGTATATAGCTTTATACTTGCAAATAGGTTAGATTTACACCAAAATGCATAGATTAAACTCAAATACATAGATTAGATACTTAGTTTCTTTCATTTGGAGATCATTTTCATTAGAGATCTAAAGAAGAAGAAGATTGAATAAGCTTAGGTTCCAGCTGGGTGTTCATCCTCACACAAATTTTTTAGTTTTTTTCTATCCTTTTCTTCTCTTATCTTGTAATGGGTAGTGAGTAGTTAGCTAGTTGTTTGGAGGGATCTTTAAATCCCCTATCCCCAATGAGAATATTTAACATTTCTGAGTTTATTTATAGATGAAGAGTTTATTTTACTGTTGCTTCATGAAATTTCATGGGTTTGTGAATTTTTCAGATTTGGATGGATGATTTTATCAAATTACTTTATTTGGATGCTTTACTTGAATGCTTAAATGCCATGGATGTTTTTTCCTTTTATCTTTTATCATAATTACTATAATTTTGAGATTGTTCTAAATAAGACTTGATGAAATGTAGATTTTATGGTTTTAGAACTAGAGTTTGGAGTAAAATGAATGGGTTTTGGGTTGTTTGGCTCTAAAATGGGAAAGCAACCCAAACCTAGGATGTTAGACCCATGCATAGGCTAATCTTAGGACTTGCTTCGGAACGGGACATTTTGTGATTATAATAGCTTGCTCTAAAATGGGATGCTTAGGTATAAAAGGGTTATCCTGACTTCATCTATATAATTTAATGATTAATTTAATTCACATTTGGGTATGGGGAGGATGAGTAAACCTGAGTAACATTTTTCATATATAAATTTTCAACTAGTTTAATATTTTGATTACTTAACTTATAGTAGATTCCTGCAATTTAAAATTATTTTAATTTTCATTTTTTGCATTTTAAATATTTGACAACATAACACACAATAAAATTTGGGAATTCTTTAGCATACACTTGATTTTCATTACTTACATCTACAATGCCTTGGGTATGATATTCGTGGGTTTAAAATTGAGCACCCTATATTACTTGCTGATTCAGTACACTTATTGAGGTAGCGTCAAATTTTTGGTGTTGTTACTAGGGATTAGAGTGTTTGTGAGTTTAGATTGTTATTTGTATGTGTTTTCTTTTTCTTATTTTGTTCTTTTAATTCTTTTCAGGTATTTTATAGTGTATGTATAGACTAGGACAAGAATAACTTGCACCCTACAACCCTAAAATTGAGAGGAATTTATATCATAAAAGGAGAGCCAATAGAGAAAAAAACATGAATCCAAATCCTCCTATTTGTGAAATTCCTCTTAAGGATGAAAAAGTGCCAAGGGCACAAGATGAAATTCCTATTAGACAAAGAGAGGAGATACCTAGGTAGAGAACTACCAGAGATTACGCTATGCCTAAATGGAATGAAGACCATAGGATAATTATGTTGCTTAGAGGTGTGTAATTCAAGCTTAAACCAGCAAACATTACAATGGTACAAATAAATTAGTTCTCTGGGTCAGAATTAAAAGATCCTTCTCAACATTTTGACATATTTCTTGAGTTCAGCGACACTGTTCAGATTTCAGGCATTACAATGGATGCAATTAGGTTGAAATTAGTTCCCTTCACACTGATCAAAAAAGGAAAGGATTAGCTTCAAATGTTACTGAGTTAGTCGATTTGGACATGGGAACAATTATAAGAGAAATTTCTAATGAGATTTTTTCCTCCAACAAAAATAGCTAGTATTCGCAGTAATATAATGAGTTTTCATCAAATGAATGAAGAACACTTCCATAAGGCTTAGGAGAGGTTCAAGAGGCTATTAGGGAGCTATCAATATCATGAAGTAGCAATTTATCAGTTAATGACAATTTTCTATGTAGGTTTGAATCCACCAACAAGGTCACTCTTAGATGCGGTGTTGGGTGGTTCATTCATGAATAAGTTTCTAGAAGAAGCCTTTCATTTGTTAGATGAGATGGCAGCAAATGATTTACATTGGGCAACCCTAAGAGCAGTTCCAAAAAGGTAGGGTTTACATAATGTTGATGAAGTTGTGATGCTGAAGGCACAATTAGAGCCTATAAAGAAAGAATTGAGTGGACTAAAAGTATAAAATGTAGCTACAGTTTCTCAAAATTGTGCAGCATATGAGAGTGGACCATATAGACATGATAGTGGAGTTGTGGAGGATGTTAATGCAGTCCAAATTGGAGAAACCACCCAAATTTTGCTTGGAACGAGGGACATCAAAATGCTTTATCTTTTTAACCCTAAGTAAGAGTTCCCTTCAATCAAAATGTCAATCATAACCACAGCTAGTCTTATAACCATAAGTAAAAACCCATTACTAAGCCTCATATCCATCACACCACCACCAAAATCAAGGTTCAAACCAAGGCCAATACTTAAACTATAATTAAGCATACCACCCACTAGGATTCCAACCAAGACCACCCATTAAAAAGAAGAAATTGAATTTAGAAGACATGTTTGCCAGCTTTATGAATAGCCAGCTTTATGAATAGCCTGCAACAATTTATATCGAGCTAAGAGACAAGGTGGAAATCTTAAAAACAATGAAATAGAAACCAAAATGCCTTTTTGAGGAACTTGGAAACACAAATTGGACAATTGGCAAGTTTTTTATCCATAAGACCAACTAAGGTTTTCCCATCGAATGTCAATCGAAATCCAAAGAAGAAAGACAAGGCAATCACACTAAGGAGTGATCAGGAGGTAACGCAAGGAGAAGACAAAGGTAAGTCATCTTCACCATTATCATCAAATATAAAGGAGCTAATACGATAGGTAAGTGACTCTAACCTTAGGGTAAAGGTGAATGTAGATGCTCTTAGCACTGATAAGGGTAAGAACATAGTGAATTCCAATATAGAAGATCTTGATATAAATAGGTTACTTTTTCCTGCTATAGCTAGGAAAGAAAAGAAAAATGAGCAATTCGCTAGATTCTTAGAGATGTTTATGAAATTGCATATCAACTTGCCTCTTGCTGAAGCTTTACCTCACATGTCCAACTATGCTAAATTTATAAAAGAACTTAGTTCTAACAACAAGAAATTAGAAAGGTGTGGAACTGTGCAACTAATAGAGAATTATAGTGCTATCCGTGTGAACAAGATTCCTAATAAATTGAAAGATCCTGTTAGTCTTACTTTACCCCGTGAGATTGGTGAGAATGAAAAGTTAGTAGTGGATATGAACAAGTCCCAAAAATATCCATTAAGTGATTTATAGGAGTCCATTTACTTTATTGATAAGGTGCAAGAATGTGTAAAGAAAAATCAGAAGAAGGTATTAATAGATGACCCATTGAAGTTGAGTTTGATTCATTCTTTGGAGAATGAAGAGTTAGATTAAGTAAAAAAAATAGATGGTAGCTACAGTAAAAAGGAGAGTGAGGAAGTTATGCGAGATCTTGAGAGGAGATGTGAAGAGGAGGAACCAAATGAAGAAGGGTTTACATCACAAAAGAGAGATTCAAAAACTAAACTCAAACCCTTTCCCCCTCATTTGAAATATGTATTCTTGGAAAATGAAAAAAAAATCAATAATTATCTCTTCTATATTGACAGGTTTTGAAGAGGAGATGTTGATTGAAGTGTTGAAAAGGCACAAGAAAGCAAACGGATGTGAGACATCAGACTTGAAGGGGATCAATCCAAGCTACTGCACTTATCGAATTTCAATAGAGGAAGAATGAAAACTAGTGGCTCAACCCCAAAAGCGGCTAAATTTCATGATGCAAGATGTAGTTAAGAAAGAGGTAGTCAAGCTCCTCGATTCAAGTATTATCTATCCCATCTTAGATAGTAAGTGGGTGAGTCTCGTGCAATGTATTCCAAAGAAAGGGGGAATAACAGTGGTTAAGAATGAGTTTGATGAACTCATTTCAACTCTTATAGTTATGGGTTGGAGAGTATATATAGATTATAGGAGGTCAAATAACGCCACTAGAAAATATCACTTCCTATTGCCATTTATTGGTAAGATGTTAGAAAGGCTAGCAGGGAAAAGGTTTTATTAATTTTTAGATGGGTATTCGAGATATTTACAAATCCCTATATCACTCGAGGACTAAGAGAAAACGATCTTTACCTGTCCTTACGACACTTTTGCCTATATAAGAACGCCCTTCAAGTTGTATAATGATTGCAATTTTTCATGACTTCATAGAAAAATTTATGGAAGTGTTTATGGATGACTTCACCATATATGGGAAAGATTTTGAGAGCTATGTAAGGCATCTCGATTTAGTACTAAGGAGGTTTGAGAAAACCAATCTAGTATTAAATTAGAAAAAATGCCATTTATGGTAAGGGAAGGCATTGTATTAAGACACAAAATCTCAAAATAGGGAATAAAGGTGGATAGTGACAAGGTAGAGGTAATAGAGAAATTCTCATCCCCAACTAGTGTTAAGGGAGTTAGGAGCTTGTTAGGGTATACGAGTTTTTACCGTAGGTTTATTAAAGAATTTTCCAAAATTGCCAAACCCTTATCAAATTTGCTGATGAAAGATGCTCCTTTTGATTTCACCAATGAGAATTTACAGGCATTTGAGATATTGAAACAGAGGCTTATTTCAGCTCCGGTGATTATATCTCCGGATTGGAATTTTCCATTTGTTCTAATATGTGATGCAAGCGATTTCGCAGTGGGAGTAATGCTAGGATAAAGAAAGGAGATGATGTTTTGTGTAATTTACTATGTAAGCCATAATTTGACCGGAGCTTAGGTTAATTATACCACAACTGAGGAGTTTTTAGTAATAGTCTTTGCATTTGAGAAGTTCAGGTTGTACTTGTTGGGTGCAAAAATTGTGGCACGGTCTAATCATGCAGCACTAAGATATCTCTTTGCCAAAAATGAGTCAAAATTGATTAGATGGGTACTCCTTTTATAAGAATTTAACCTAGAATTAAGGATAAAAAAGGGGTAAAAAACTTTATGGCGAATCACCTATCTCGACTCGAGCACGATCACATTGAAAAAAGGGAGATTTTAGATTTTTTTTTCTAATGAACATAAATGTTCTTTATTTATGTGTGAAGTTATTGTTCCTTGGTTTGCTGATTTGGTGAATTTTCTTACAGGTGGATACATGCTAAGGGATTATACATGGTAATAGAGGAAGAAATTAAAAGCTGATATGAAGCACTACATTTGGGATGGCCCCTATCTTTTTAAGTTGTGTGCTGATCAAGTGTAGGGGAGGTGCATTACGAAGGAGGAACAAGGAGAGATCATTAAAGCGTGTTATAGTAGAGAGGTCGGTGGACATCACGAACCAAACAGAATGGTATCAAAAATTCTATCTTCTTGGTTTTATTGGCCTACCTTATTTATTGATGTGAAAATTTATATTCAATCTTGTGATCATTGTCAAAGGGTATGGAATATATCTAAGAGATATGAGATGCCATTGACCAATATGCTCGAAGTTGAGTTATTTGACTTGTGGGATATAGATTTTATGGGACCTTTTCTAGTATCCTACGGGTTTGAATATATTTTAGTGGCAGTTGACTAGGTGAGCAAATGGGTAGAAACTGTAGCTACTAGGACTTTTGATGCCAAGGTGGTGCTAGAATTTCTGAAAAAGAACATATTCACCGATATGGAGCCCTCAGAGCCATCATTAGTGATGGTGGTATAAATTTTGTTAACCACCAATTTAAGGCTTTATTTAAAAATTTTGGAGTTAGGCATAAAGTCACTACCCCATACCATGCCCAAGCTAATGGTCAAGTGGAGGTGTCGAACTGGGAACTTAAAGCTATTTTAGAGAAAATAATCAATGCCTCTAGAAAGGATTGGTACCTTAAGCTAGATGAAGCATTGTGGGCATATAGGACAACATTTAAGAATTTTATAGGGATGTCAACCTTTAGGTTAGTTTTTAGCAAGTCTTGTCACCTACCGGTCGAATTGGAACATAAAGCTTATTAGGCCACCAAATTCATGAACTTTGATCTTGTAAGTGTAGGAAAATGTATGCTGCTATAGCTAAATGAGTTGGAAGAACTCGGGTTTTAGGCTTATAATCATGATGCCAAATATAAAGATAACACCAAGAAATAACATGATAGAAAGCTAATGAAAATTGAGTTTGTACCCAGGATGAAAGTGCTTCTGTATGATAGCCAATTGAGATTGTTCCTTGGGAAGTTGAAATCAAGGTGGAAAGGGCCTTTTGAAGTCATAGGAGCAAACAAATTTGGAGTGGTGACTCTAAAGCACCTGAGGGATGAGAAGGAGTTTAAGGTAAACGAACATCGTGTGAAGCCTTATTTTGAATAGACATTCGATAACACTTCAGTGATCGTCACTCTCACAGATCCTTGACGATAATTAAAAAGTCTAGCTGCAGACTTGGCAAATGCAGAACTACTTCCAAACCCTAACTATTATTAGATTTCTTGTTGTTTTTATAGTTGTTTAGGTTTAGTTGTGGTTCAAAAGGTTTTGGCTTAGAGGTCTTTATTTGTAAGTTTTTGCTTGTTGAAGCAGTTTTTCAATTACTTTGTTTGGCCCCAGTAGTTCAAAAGGTGGAAAACTTTTTGGTTATTTTTAGGGGTCATTGTTAGTAGGATATTACTATTGACTGTGACATAGGGGTAGTTTCACTTCTAGATTCGAGAGTGTCATTGATCATGGTGAGTAGGTTATAAGTGTTTACTATGACATAATTGCATGTTTGCTTCTATACCTAAAATTTTGTAGGTCATAGTTAGTAGGTTATTCCTGCTGATCGTGACATAGGATCACTTTAACTTCTAGAACTCAGAGAGCCACAAGTTACAGTTAGCATACTTTTACTGCTAATTGTGACATGATTACACATTCAATTCTGTATCCAAAAGTTTTTAGGTCATGGTGAGTGGGTTTTTCCTGCTAACCATGATGCTATTTTTTCTAGTCCATGAGCCAAACAAGACTTACCTTATGGTCAGTAGATTTTTACTACTGATCATGACCCCATTAAAGCCCTAATTTAAAAAACACATTTTTTAAACTGCAGTTCCACTTTTTCTTCAGCCTTCCATTTTCTTTTCTTTTGTCTCCCTTTTCTTCATTGCTTCTTCATCTTTTCTCTCATTTGGGTCGTAATTCCATTTGCATTCTTCAATAGGTAAGCATTATTCTTTTATTTATTTATTTTGTGTGATTTTCATTCTTTATTTTCTTGTTTTGAATCATTTTTTTACTTTATGTGTCTTTCTTCTTTTGCTTTTTCCTTTACTAATTTTTTCCTTTGTTATTTTTTTTGTTCTTGCATTTTTCTTCAAGTTTTTCTTTATTTTCTTAGATCTTGAGTGTGTTTCGACTCCATCCAAGTAAGTTTCTCTCACTTTCTTCTTTTTTATTTTCTTTTTCTTTTTTATTTTTCCCTTCTTGCGATGTGTGTCGATTTTTGTTTTTGTTTTTCATTATGTTTGTTCATTTTGTTCTTCTTTTGCTCTTTGTTCTTCCATTTTTAATTTTTCTTTCTTTTTCACTCTTTCTTTTCCATTTTTCTTTTCTTTTTATCCTTTAAATAATGTTTATTTTCTTCTTCCTTGTTCCTTCTTCACACATCTTCACATATTTGTAAAACCCTAGTCTTCATTTTCATGCTTAATGGGTTTCGATCTTACATTTACATACTACTTTATTTGCTTTTTAATAGGTGTTATTTTTGAACAATTTATCATTAGTAGAAGCATTTGTAGGTATGTGTTCTTATTCTTCATCTTAAATTTATGATTGTTCGCAAAATCATTTTTTTATATACTTGTTGATGAGTTTATGAGTTGGTTCTTTCATTGTTCTTCACAAACTCTACTATTAGAGTTTGATTAAGTATCATTGCATCAATTTTTGCTTTATTACATTACTGCTTGCCACCTGTTCGATCAATTACCCGTATGATAATTTTCCCTCTTTTGTCCACTATTTTGGAACTTTGGAATAAGTTTTTTTAGCTCCCGTTTCACCCATTTAGGCCTCTCATATTTGCCACTCATATTTCTGTTACTGGTTGTTGGCTTCAACATGCTAATTGTGATCTCATGAGTGAATCAAATTGGTTGATATGGTGAATTGAGTAGAAATAGGCATGTGGTAGTTGTTAATCTTGCATGTGGTATAAGGAATTTTTGTTGTTGTTATTAAATCTTGATTGATGCTTTTTGTTCAATTGGTATTTTGGGCATCTTTGAGGAAATTAAGGCTTGTAGAATGCAGTTGGTACTTTAGGCATTTTTTTTGTTGAATATTGGATATTCATTTAGCAAATTTTAGACCTTCATGGATATTGAATTGCTTGCTTTCTCTTTTGTGGTGTTGATTTATTCAAGTGCCTGTGTTTAATGGTTAGCCAAACCTTTAGGCAATTATTTTCTCTCTTGATCTTGGATTGCAACTAGTTGTGTGAGTCATGCATTTTGAAATTTAATCACCTTAACAGTTCTTATGAATTCTAGTCTAGTCAGCTCTCTTATTTCATTGTGCATATTGTTTCACCTGAATTCCTAGGCTACATTTAAGTGCTTGATTTGTTTCACAGGGCATACATGCTTGATACCTTTAAGTCCAAATTGGCCACCTGGTTTTTTATTCTTATTTCAAGTGAGCTTTCTGTTGCTTTATTGGCTAACAATGTATTGTTTTTATTCTCAATTTTGCTGCTTGGTGAATTCCTTACTTATGAGCTATTTTTGTTAACTACTAATGGCTAGAATGCAATGTGCAAGTATACATGATCACAGGGAATCTTTTGGGATTATTAGTTGTGCATATAGGTTTTAGGGTTTATACCTAATCCACTAGGGGACGAATCATTATTTTTTGTTGTTTCTGTCGATAGCACTATTGAATTTTGCATGGGTTGACATGCTTTGATCTCACCTTGCTTGCCAACTTAAATCTTTCCTTTGTTTGAGCCAAATTTTCTAACTTACTTGCTACTTGTTTCAAGTTTAATTTCGAACACAACAATTCACACACTTAACACCTTTTTCATGTTTTGCTTTTTGTGTGAGTCATAATAGTTGAGAAGGCCTCTATTGAGAATTAAACCTAATGTTGCTATAATACCTTAATAGAATCTATAAACCTTGAGCATTTGTAGCATACTCATGCATTTATCAATTTCATCACCTTGCAAGTCTTCATACATTTTGGTTCAAGTGGCTTGTTAATTTTTGGATACCATGTCATTCATAAGCTGCCCTTTATTTGTTCAGTTTGGCCAATGTATGCCTATGTATACTGTGATAGAACTTTTGCCAAGGTAATTGTCTGCTTGTGCATCCGACATTTTGTTTGCATTTTGCTTGTGTTGCATCAAGGTATATCGGCTAAAACAATTTAACCTACGGGCTATTGGTTTCTAAAGGATAACTAGGTTATCATGGTTGAGCGCCACGTACCTTGTATTTTGTTATTTTTGTGATTTGCACACACACTAGTACTATATTCTATTCATTTGTAGGAAATGATCTTGTTTTGAGCCTATTGCCTTGTGATCTCCATACTTAAGCCTATTTACAGTTGATCATTGAGGGCACATGTTTATTTTGGGATGTTGATTTTGATGCAAGATTGTACTTGTTTAAGATATTTATTGTTACTAAGCTTGCACTTTCAACATTGTGAATGCTTGTTAAATCATTAGGTTGCATCTTGTTGAGACCATTCATTTTGCACTTTCAAACATGACTTTCAGTTCATGCTCTTGTTCACAACTTTTAGATATTTTAGAAAGCTTGAATATTTGCACTTGATCATGCATTCCTTGATCATTGACTCTATGCTTCAAGATGGTTGAGGTTATCACACTTTAAATGTGTCTGACAAGACTTGAATCTCTTGCTTGAATCTATTGACTCTAATGTTTGTAATTCTTGGCTTATTGCTCTTGTTGGAGACACCAATTTTGCTAAACTTTGGTTGCATCCATTCTTTCTATCCATGTTATGTTACCATTTGAGATTCATCTTTTTTCTCAAAGCTTGATGTAAGAATTCTAAATTAGTTGCTAATGCTGACATCTTGGGGAAACTTATCCTGCTTTGTTTTGTTTTTTGCAGTGGCACCCAAAAGACTTCATGCCCAATCTGTCCAACCTTTATCCGGCCAACCTCTATCAACCAATCCACCACTAGAGTCAAGTCAACCACCTACCTCTAGAAAGAAAAAGAAGGCTAAAGCTCCTAAGGTTCCTAGCTGGGTGCTAGAAGACCTTAAGACTAGATGTGATTTTGTCCAACTGTTAGTACCTTCCCTCGACCTATTTGGACATGAGTTTGCTTAAGAAGTTGGGAATCAAGGATGAGGTGGAAAGGCTGATTGCTACCATAGGCTGGGAAAGATTTTTTGCTTGTCATGAGTTGGTGTATCCTAACCTTATAAGGGATTTTATGGCAATTGTCCATTGTAAATTTGGGGAAAATTTTGAGGAAGATCCAGACAGGGTCACTTTTGTTTTGGAAGGCACATCTTATACCATGAATTTTTTTGAATTCTTAAATGCTTTAGGATTTCCTGCCTTTGCACTAGATGTTTTCCCTGATTATAACAAGAACACAGTCTGGGAAGAAATCAAGGATCCTTTATCCGATGCCAGATACCATTCGAGGACAACTAAATCCCACCATTTAAGGGATCATCCTCTAAGAATTTTGCACAGGTTCTTTTCATTTTCCCCATGAGCCATGTTAAGTCAGCAGGGCAAGTCAATTTTCTAGAAGCTTTTTTCTTGGTTGCCATGCTTAGAGGTTACCCCATCAATGGTACATATCATTGGTGGCATAAATTAGAAGAGAGTTAGTAGCAGCCAATAAAAATAAAGAGAATCTCTCTGAGAGGCTGGATTACTATGTTAGCCAAAGTTATGGACTACCTTTGAATAAGGACAAATCCCTTCCTTTTGTGAACTATTTAAATCAGAAGCTTTTAAAAAAACATGAAGGTGCTTGTTGAGGATGCTACAATAGAGCATGGCATTAGGCTCACTAATAGGGATGAATTCATAGATAAGATAACCAGAACTCTGAGCAAACCTCCATGTGTTCCAGACTGGAGAGCTATAACCTCATCCTTTATGTAGTAATTTGAGTTAATCGCAAGGATATATGCCCTAGCTACTAAACAGGCTGAGTTTAAGGAGGAGCAAACCAAATTTTGCTTGCTTTAGGCACATTGGCATGAAAGCTGGATGTCACTTTTTTCCCTCACCTATAGTTCCTCCTCCACCACCTTTTCCTTCTTAAGACTAATTGCAGGGAGTCCTCTGCGCCTATTTATTTTTATGTTCTTATTTTTATCTTGCTAAGGGTAGTAAGCTTTTAAAGTGTGGGGTAGGGGAGTACTTATTTTTGGAAGTGAAGTATATTATTTTTGTGATTGTTGAAGATAAAAATTTTTATGCTGATTTTGTGAAGATTTGATACTGACTTTTTGCTAAAGATTATTTGTGAAGATTGTGAAGATTTTGTGTAGATTTTAAAGTAGAAGAAGATTATTCAAATTGCTCGATTATGAAGTTTTTGAACCACAAACCTTTTTTCCTTATGTTTCTAGTTTTAAAAAGTTGTGTTAAGTTACATTTTAAGTAGTTGTTATTTTGGATTGTTTTAGTCAAACTATTTAGTCTTTATTGCAAATTTTCATTCATTTTGGTTTAAGTAGTTATTTTCATTTAAATTGATTTAGTGCTTTATTTTATCCTTACTTTGGCTTTAGTGGCTTTTGTTGATCTTTAGTCTTTTGGTTGTTTTAATTGCTTTCTAGTCTTTGAAGTTTGAATAATTTGTTTATGTCTGCCGAGTGCTGTTGTCAATTGTAAAGTAGTTTGAGTTTGCCCAGATTATTTTTGATTGAATCAGTTTGAACTTGGACTTGAGAACTATTTGTTTAGAGAGCTAAGGTAGCAAGAGAGTAATTGTATGCCCTAGCAAGAAATTTTCTTTCGATTAGTCTCAATTAGTCATATACCACTTGATTGTTATTTTCGTGTGCATGTTAGGCTATTTTTATGCAAATTGTCAAAAACCAATGAGTTAAAGCGATTGGGTGAAGGAATTTTAAGATAGTCAGAACCTTCCTCATTACCCTTCAAAATAAATATTCAACTCAGGCAGAATTATGACATAACCTAGGCAGTTTTTCTTTGGCAGTCACCTTTATAATGACTTTTATCCTACCTTGTGATTAATTTTAGAATTTCTAGCCCTTTTGAGCTTAATTGGTATGCTAAAGGCATACTATTTAAATTTCTTTTCTTGATTGCACTATTATTTGACAATATAACTTAAATGCCTTTTATCTCCTTTATTTTGGAATTGGTCACTCTAGGTTGGGTAATAAAAGAAAAATTGCATGATGAGTTTGGAATTGAGCTTTGCTTATTAGTCAAGAAATTTGAGAAAATTTGAAATTTTTGGGTCTTGTGAGCTAAATTTTGACAATCTTAAGACATTGATAATAATGAGAATTAAGAGTATTGGTGCCCTGTTAGTTTAATTAAAAAGTTTATTTTTAAAAAAATCATCAGTGGAATGAAGGTTATGCTATAGAAATTTTATTTAGTAACTTATTGTAGAAAATAAGTATGGGGTACTGACCGGTGTCTAGCAAGTGTACTAGATCGGCTAGTAATACAAGGAAATATAGATTAAGACCCCAAAATTTTGAATCCAAGGGAACATGAATTGCTAAGGATAATACCTATATATGAATTAAATTAATCTGAGATTGTTTCCTAAATGTTTTTGATTTAAAAGCAAAAATTAAACAAAATAAACAATTAAACAAAACAAAAGCTAAAACATGAATTAAAAGCAAAGCAATAACTGGAATTCTCTTGCTAAAGAAACTATCCACCTTAATTTTCATTTTAATGACTTAAATTCAATATAAACATCAGTGATTATGAAAAACTAGTAATAAAGCAAGATATCCTTATTCAAGTATATCATTCTTAGTATTAAACTCATAGACAAATCTAATACTTAGCATGAAAATCTAGTTTTAACTTCCTAAATGTTCATTGAAGCCTTTCTCAAGTGATTCAACTCCAATTCATTCTTAGTTCCTCCTCTCTTAGTATTAATCAATAAAATTTACACATAATCATCTCATATTTCGGATAATAATCATGCATAAACATTAAAGAGTCAATCTAAGAACATGCAAATCATTGACTATGTCAAAACCAATTTTTAGTTATTTATTCAATAAACCAACAATCAATATCAACACAATCAAGGATAAGAATATGCTTAAAACCAAGAAATAATCAACCGATATTGAAATTAAACTCAAAATAAAGTCATAACAATGAAAATATAAGATTTCAAGAATCCATAGCAAAAGAAGAAAACTACTTCCTAAACATGTTTAAAAACTAAAGACAAAGTTGAAGAAAAATAATAAAAACATAAAAACAACGTAAAATAACTAAACCTAATTCTAAGATTTCTCTAATTGATTCTACTAATTGATTCTAATTCTCTAATTCAATCCCCTTCTTTGGTGTTTTAGACTGCTATTTATAGGCAAAAGATGTTGTGTATTCCTTCTCAAACTCTTAGAATTAAATAGGAAGCAAATTCTGCCCAAAACAGGAAGTTCGAGAATCCTTTGCGAAGTGGGAGAAGCATCACGTGGCCATGTGTTCCCTAGTGTATTTTCACATGTGGCCATGTGTTCTTGCATTCTTTTCTTCACGTGGTTACTTGTTCACTTTCTTCTTTCTCACACGTGGCCATGTCTTCATTCTCTTATAACTTCACGTGGCCACGCCTAGTTCTTCTGGACTTCACGATCACTTTCTTGCATAAATTTTCCATATTTACAGTTTTGGCCCAAATCTTTGCCCTTTTTTACAATTAAGTCCTTTTTCTTGCAAAATAACCCTGAAAACACCAAAATTTACAATTAACTCCAAAAACATAAAATTAACCAATTAAACTCAAATCTAACCTAATTAACACAAAACTAACCTAATTAAACACCTAAAAACATATTAAAAATATTATATAAATGACCATTATCAGGTACCTAGCATCTATAAGGAAGTATAAATTGTTGAGCTAGTTTAAGATATAGAATTTTCAACTCTTACATCCTTTGTATTTGTGAGTTTAGTCAATGTCCTTTGAGTTTCATCCTTTGTATTTGTGAGTTTAGTCAATGTCCTTTGAGTTTCATCCTTTAGTTTTGATAATAAAGGCAGAAGAATGGAAAGAGTTATTAATTCTCAGAAAGTTAGGTGGTATTTTTGGATAGTGTAGCTGATTATATTTTGTTAGCTTTATCTCTTCTTTAGAGCCAATACCTTAACCTTTCATTACAACCTTAATGTAAGCCCTAGTGATCCTAATTTTGCTTTGAGTTATTTAGTGGAGATGGTGTTTGTGGTTTCGGTGCTAAAGGAAAAGCCTATAGCTATTTTGAGTTTCAAGAGCGAAACTATTTTGCAAAATTTTTGCACTTATCTTTTTGCTCAATTGCTAGAATTCATTGGTTGTTTGGGTTTTAAAAAGCGATGAACTTGTTTTAGCCTAGCACACACGAACAAGAAATAGTTCACTATGGATTAGTCTGAGTCTTTTTGGTTGAGTTTTTTTTATTTGAGTGTCTTCTGCTAAGTGTTATTTTGGCTCATCTGAATTTTCTTGTTCTGAGTCAGAGTTTAAATTTTCAAGTTATGGATGATTCATTTGCTTGAGGGCAAGCAAAGTCTAAGTGCGGGGTAGTTGATAACTCCAATTCAGTGTCTTGTTTTTAGTCAATTTTAGTATAGTTTTAAGTGTCTTTTGCTGTGTTTTGCTTGAATTCAATAATTTCTATCCAATTTAAGTAAATCTTATCTTTTATGTGCTTTGGAGGACTTCCAATGGATTTCTATGCTTAAATGCAGATTTTGCAAGTACGTCACGGTCAGCAGGTTTTGAGTGCTGATCGTGACCTAAAGTTTCATAACAAAATGCATCCTTTTCAATTATGTCACGGTCAAAATAGATTCTATGCTTACTGTGACTTAGTCAATTTCTAGTCCAGAATCAAGAAAAGAAGACATCAAGGTCAGTAGTAATTTGCTATTGACCGTGAGGTATGCAAACTTCAATCCAGAATGCAAGGCAACAACATGTCACGGTCAGCAAAAAAATGGTGTTAACTGTAATTAGAATAGCTTGCTCCGAAATGGGACACTTGGGTATAGAGGGTTATCCTGACTTCATCTATATAATTTAATGATTAATTTAATTCTCATTTGGGTATGGGAAGGATAAGTAAACCCGAATAGCATTTTTAATGTATAAATTTTTAACTAGATTAATATTTTGGTTACTTGATTTATAGTAGATTTTTGCAATTTAAAATTATTTTAATTTTAATTTTTTGCATTTTAAATAGTTGAGAGCATAACACACAACAAAATTTGGGAATTCTTTAGCATACACTAGATTTTCATTGCTTGTATCTACAATCCCTTAGATATGATGTTCGTGTGTCTTAAATTGAGCACTTTATATTACTTGTTGATTTAATACACTTGCTGAGATTGCGTTAATATATTTAAGAAGTTGCATGTGAATCTACCTTTTGTTGAAGCTTTGTTACATATGTATAAATATGCTAAATTTATGAAAGAGCTACATTTTAATAAGAAAAAGCTACAGGGTATAGGTATAGTGCAATTATTTGAAAATTATAGTGCTATTTTGATGAATTAAATTCTTGAAAAGTTAAAAGATCTAGGGAGTTTTACTTTACCATGTGAACTAGGAGAGAATTTTTTGGGCATGCTTTATGTGATTTGGATGCGAGTATAAATTTGATGCCTTACTCTATTTATAGGAAATTAAACTTGGGAGATATCAAAGAAACCCGAACGACACTATAATTAGCGGGTAGGTCCATGAAAAGGCCAAAGGGCATAATTAGGGACTTGTTAGTTAAAGTGGAAAATTTTATCTTTTTAGTGGATTTTGTGGTGATGGACATGGAGGAAGATAAAAAAGTTCCTTTCATTATGGGAAGATCATTTTTAAACACTGCAAAGTCTTTAATAGATGTTTATTCGCAAATGATGACCTTAAGATTTAATAATGAGGGGATGGTATTCAATGTCAACAAAGTGATGCAACATCCCTCTTATGACTTTGAAGAATCCATTTGCTTCATTGATAGTGTTCAAGAATGTGTGGAAGAAAATGAAGAGGAAATTCTATTGAAAAATGAGCTCCAAGGTTGTTTAATACATCTTAATAGCAAGGAACATATAGGAGAGAAAGAGGAGGAGCTATTAAAGGAATTAGAAAAAAAACATGATGAAGAAGACACAAAAGAGGAAGATTCATTCCCTCCTATGGGAGAAATAAATTCTAAACTTAAAACCCTTCATTCTCATTTAAAATATGTATTTTTAGAGGAAAATGCAAAACCATTAATCATTTCTTCTCTTTTAACAGATTTGGAGGAAGAGATGCTCATTAAGGTATTGAGGAAGCATAAGGGAGCCATTGGTTAAAAGACATCAGACCTCAAAGGAATCAGCCCCTGCTTTTGTACACATTAGATTTTTATAAAGAGCGACTTTAAACCGATGGTGTAACCCCAATAACAACTAAACCTAGCAATGTAAGAAGTTGTGAAAAAGAAAGTGTTTAAGTTGCTCGATGCATGTATTATCTATCCTATTTTTGATAGTACTTAGACTAGTCCAGTTCAGTGTGTCTAAAAAGGAGGTGTGACTGTAGTGATCAATGAAAAAAATGAACTCATTCCTATACGTACAGTGACGGGATGGAGAGTGTGCATTGATTATTGGAGATTAAATAATGCACTAGTAAAGGCCATTTCCCTTTACCCTTTATTGACCAAATGTTAGAAAAGTTGGCAGGAAATAGATTTTGCTGTTTCTTGGATGGTTATTCGAGGTACATGCAAATACCCATAGCCCTAGAAGACCAAGAAAAGACCACATTTACATACCCTTACGGCACCTTTACATATAGGCGAATGCCTTTTGGTCTTTGCAAGCGTTTGCCACCTTTTAAAGGTGTATGATGACCATTTTTTATGATTTCATTGAAAAGTTCATAGAGGTTTTCATGGATGATTTTACTTTATATAGGCATAATTTTGAGAGTTGTGTATCTAACCTTTGGTTTTAAAAAGTTGTGAAGAGACTAACCTTATCCTGAATTGGGAAAATGTCATTTCATAGTGAAAAAAGGTATAATCTTAGGGCACAAAATTTCTGAGAAGGGAATTTAGGTTAATAAAGCGAAAGTAGATGTTATTGATAAATTACCTCTTCCTACGAGTATTAAAGGTATTAGGAGTTTTCTTGGTTATGCTGAATTTTATCGCCAATTTATTAAGGATTTTTCTAAAATTGCCAAATTATTTTTAAATTTATTGATTAAAGATGTTACATTTAACTTTAATGATAAGTGCTTGTAGACTTTAAATTTTTGAAGCAAATGTTAATTTTAGCACTAGTCATTACATCACCGAATTGGAGTCTACCATTCGTAATTATGTGTGATGCTAATGATTATACAGTGGGAGTGATTTTAGACCAAAGGAAGGAGAAATTTTTTCATACCATTTACTATACAAGTCATAGACTCACTAGTGCACAAGTAAATTATACCACCACAGAGAAGGAGTTATTGGCAATAGTGTTCGCATTTGAAAAATTTAGGCCATATCTTCTTAGTACCAAAGTCATAGTGTGATCTGACCATGTAGTTCTTAGGCACCTTTTTGCTAAGAAAGACTCCAAACTAAGGCTAACAATATAGGTTTTGCTATTACAAGAATTTGATGTAGAGATTAAGGACAAAGAAGGAGTAAAACATTTTGTAGCCCATCATTTATCTAGATTGGATCATACTCATGTGGAAAAAGAGGAAATTGTTGATTTATTTCCCAATGAACGTATTTGTGTTGTTTATTCTCGAAAAATTTCAACCCCTTGGTTCGCTGACATTGCTAATTTTCTCATAAGGGGTTACCTTCTGAAAGACTTTACTTGGTAGCAAAAGAAGAAATTAAGGGTGGATGCAAGGCATTATTTATGGGATGACCCATGCTTGTTCAAGATATGTCCTGATCAGGTGCTACGAAGATGCATTCTAAAGGAAGAGCAAGTAGATTTAATGAGACTGTGTCATAAAAGAGAGGTTGGAGGTCAATATAGACCAAATCACACAGTGGTGAAAATTCTACAGTTAGGTTTCTTTTGTCCCTCTCTTTTTGCCGATGATAAGTCTTTTGTGTCTTCATGTGATAGATGTCAATGTGTCGGTAACATCTTGAAATACGATGAGATTCCTATGAACAATGTTTTAGAAGTAGAAATTTTTTATGTATGGGGAGTTGACTTTATAGGCCCATTTTCAAACTCTTTCAGGTTAGAGTACATCCTACTCATTGTCAATTATATGAGTAAGTAGGTAGAGGCAGTAGCTATTAGGATGTGTGATGCTGGAGTATTGCTTGAATTCTTTTGGGGGAATATTTTTACTAGGTTTGGGGCACCAAGGGCTATTATTAGTGATGGGAGCAAGCATTTTGTCAATCATCAATTCAAATCTTTGCTTAGGAAATTTGGTGTCAGACATAAAATTACAATCATATATCATCCCGAAGCAAATGGGCAAGTAGAGGTGTCAAATAGGGAGTTGAAATTAATCTTGGAGAAAACAGTCAATAATGCTAGAAAAGATTGGTCTCAAAAGTTAGATGAGACTCTTTGGGTTTATAAAGCTGCATTTAAGACCCCTTTAGGCATGTTTCCATTTAGGCTAGTTTTTGGATAAGCATGCCATTTGCCAGTCAAATTAGAACATAAGGCATATTGGGCTACAAAGTTGCTTAATTTTGATCTAAGATGTGCAGGGGAAAAGAGATGTTTGTAACTCAATGAACTTGGGAAATTTTTTACAATGATCATATGACAATGCTATTTTATATAAGGAAAAAAAAATAAAATGTTGGCATGATAAGAAGTCAACTCCAAAGGAATTTGTTCTAGGGATGCTGGTTTTGCTTTAAAATAGCAGGTTACAATTGTTTCTAGGTAATCTAAAGTCTCAATGGCTTGGGCCATATCAAGTAGTTACAAGTAATGAATTTGGATTGGTAACTATCAAGAGCCTAAAGGATGATCAGGAATATAAGATTAATGGACACCGTTTAAAGGCTTATAATGCTACTCAAATGGAGTTTACTAAGGCAACATTGGTTTTTCATAACAAGTAAGGTAGTTCTAAAAGTCTAGCTAAAGACTTTATAAATTTAGAACTAAATTCTCTAACCGTGTTTTGTTTTTATTATGTGTTTAATTAGTGAGTTTTTAATTTTAGTTGTGTGATTTTTCATTATTTTAGTGTGTTTATTGTTCATGAACTTAAGATGGAGTTGTATGTATTCAGTATATGGAGTGGAAATGGAGTGACAAATATCAGGTATGTATGTTTTTAGTTGAATACTATCAGTGTTCTTAATTAAGCAAAGGATAAGTGTTCAAGGTTGGTGAAAATTAGGTTTTTGATATAATTATTTTTGGGACTTTGTTTTGGCTTGAAGTGCAATTTTTAAGTGAGTTTGAGGGTATACATGAGGCGAAACTAATGTTTGTTGAGATAAAAGAATCAGATTTTATTAGCAGTGCACTGCCAACTTTTGTGTCTGTGTAATCAGCTTGGTAGGGTTAATTTTCAACCAAATCGAGAGAAGTGGGAATTTAAGGATGTAATAGCTTTCATCTCAATAGGGTTGATTTTCAACCCAACTGAGACAAGTGTGCCTTTATGAGTCTAGTATATGTCATCTCGGTTGGGGTTTATTTTCAACCCAACCGAGACACTTTTCTCACCCTATCCCGAATCAATCAACTTAGTGGGGTTGATTTTCAACCCAATCGAGTTCTTAGCCTTATAAAAGCTACCCACCCTTTTCCCAATCAAGACACTCTTCATTTTTTTCCAAGATCTCTCTCCTCCACCGAGACATATACAAACCAAATTGAGACATTCAAGCTGTGCACTTTGTTCTTCATTGTTTAACATTTACCATTCATTAAGTAAGTTTCTATTCTTTTATTTAATTCTTAATGAGTAATGTCGATTTAATTTTCTTTGATTGAATTAAATTAGGATTGTTATTATTCTTATAAATTTGGTTTTTAAGGGATTATTTTGTGTTGATTTGATGCTCAAATTGCATGTGATTGCATTTAGATCATTTGTTGAGTTACATATAGGCTTGATTTCAATTTTGGCTGGAGAATGGTTTGATTTCATTAGTTTTGGCTTGGTTATTCTTGTGCCCATCATTTTTTTGATAAAATGCCTCAAAGACCAAATTCAATTCTTTTATTTCATTTTTTTCTATCAAACCACTCCTAACTAATCTTAAATGTTAAAGCCTACTTTCTAGATATCCATTCCTCAACACATTGATCTTATGCATTGGAAATTGATGTAATAGTGTTATTTTTTCCCTTGTCTTAATTATGGTGTTGTGTGAACTTCATTTTCTTGGGCAGTTATTATATATAAATTGTGCAGTGTCTCTAAAGAGAACCAGGAATAAATGAACCTCTTATTCTTCAAGAATCCACATTCCACCATACATTAATAAGGAGTGCACTACTTTGTATGAATATTTCATCGGAGTAGAATATGTGAAACCAATTTATCTGAAGAAATTATACCTTGACATCGTTGTTCACAATCTTTAGGTAAAGGTTAAATAATTAATTGACAACATTGGATGGACAACGTTTGTAAAGAAATAGCCCAAAGTGCATCCTAAAATTGCAAGGGACTTCTTAACCATATTTAGTTACCACTTTAAGGATGATAATGGCATTGTTCGCTTCCAATTGGGTCGGAAGCCATATACCATGACATTTAAAGAATTCATAAGGCATTTTGATTTTCTGAAGGATGGTGTATGAGATATACCAAATTTAACCCTGAGTGAGAATTGGGAAGTGATTAGAGACCTTTCTGAGCCTGTTGAATTTCATGCCAGTAAAACTAAGGCATAATTCCTGAAAAATCATGCCTTGAGGGTGCTTCATCGATTTTTAGTGATAACATTTTACAAACATACTAGTTGCCCTAATGGTGTGAATGCAAGAAAGGTGCATAGTCAAGGGTATTCAGTTGAATGGTGCATATTTGTTATGGCAAAAGATAGAGGACTTGTAGAGGAAGCCTTACTTTGTTAAGACAATCTCTTTAGGGGGAATTACAACAATCTTGGCAAAAGATATTAAGTATTAGGCTTTAGGGCTCTTTCTTGGTGAACTAAGATACATTGGTTATAAAATGTTGAAAAATATGAAGGTACTATGGAATGAGTCTCGTCGTCATTGGACTGATAGGGATGAATATTTACACTATTTTTGGACATGCCGGTCTGTATAGAGATAAGGATAAGGATAAGGATGCAGATGATGCAGAGGGAGGTAAAGCTTATTTAAGCTTAATTTTGCTTATGAGATCCAAGAAGTGATAAAAATCTCAACCTCCCCTTTTGTTCATGAAAGTTTTTGTTTTTTCTGTGTTTTTTTATTGTTGTTTTATGTTTATTTAGTTTTTTTTCTTGTTTTTAGTTGTGTTTGTCTTATTTGTAAGTTTTAATCATAGTTAACTTTGTAACTTGTTTTAATTAGCAATATTATTATTTTTTATTTTAGTGTTTTTATGGTAATTTTAGTTTATGATTAGATTTAGTTTGTGTTAATGATATAGTTTAGTTCAATTGTCATTTAGTTTGCATTTAGTTTAGTTCACCATAGTTTATTATCGAAAATAAACTTGTTGAACTTTAACTTAGAATGTGCAATGATTAAATTTGTGGATAGCATTAAGGTTGGCATGTTGCTTGATGGAAACTTAGCTAGGTTAGAATTCAACTTAAACAATATTTGTTAGTTTTCACATTTTGAACACTAAGATCAGTTTTGAAATAAGAAGAAAAACCAGTGCATCAAGCTAGTTGAGCAAGGAATGTTAGGACACTAGAGCCTTCTTTATCACCCTTCAAAGCATAGAAATAACCCAAACAATCTAAAAGGTGATCTAGGCATATTTTTCTTGTTTAGCCAAAATTGAGCTTGTTTACCTACCCTATTTATATGTTTTTCCCTTATTAGCCCTTTTGAGATTAATGAGGCATGCTTAATGCGTACTATAATTATTTTTCTTGTAAAACTCATCTTTTTACCATATAGCTTAAAAAACCTTTATCTCACTTTCTAAAAATTGGCCACTTTAGGATTGGGATTAATCAATATTTTTAGGTATTAAAGAGTGTAGTGAAAAGGGTTCTTGGGATATTATTGTTAAGGGGTGATGTTGAAGTCAAGAAAGTAATAGAAAGATGAACTTGTAAATACCAATGTATCAATTATTTCCAACAATGAAGCTAGCATGTGTGTTATTTCTTAAAAAAAGGAAAAAAAGAAAAAAAGAAAGAAAGTTTGAATAAAAGTTGGCAATTTATGGCAAAATTTTAACTATGGTGTACTTATAAGGGAATGAAAAGGGTTGTAACTTCTTAATATGGTTGAATTGTGAAAATTGAGAGGTGTTTCAATGATCTTTTCTCTTAAAATACTTTGTGTGTTGAAGTTTTAATTGAGCAAGTATGGTTAAGTGGGGTGCTTTTGATTAAGTGGGGTGATTTCTGGAAAATGTTGGTATATACAATCAGAGAGTGGCTATTCTTCTTATTTACCATTATCCATTCTTTGTTAACCATTGCCATAACCACATTACAACCTTAAAGAAGTCCTAGCGATTCTATGATTGATTTTAAGTTGTTTAACAAAGATGATCTTCGGATTTCGGTGCTAAAGGAGAGGCTTATGTTATTTTTAGAGTCTCAAGCGCAAAACATTTGTACATTTAGCGATTCTATGATTGATTTTAAGTTGTTTAACAAAGATGACCTTCGGATTTCGGTGCTAAAGGAGAGGTTTAAGGTGTTTCTAGAGTATCAAGTGCAAAAACATTTGTACATTTAGGTGTAAATTAATTCTAAAGCATGACTATGAGAATGCATTGGTGTTTTGATTTTAAAAAGACTTAAATTGTTTTAGTCTTTCACCCACACACGAAAACTACCTCATATTTTCTTGATTGACTTTGATTTAGTTGGAATTTTATTAATTGTTACTGTTAATTGTTAAGCATGATTTTGAATTGCATGATTCTTGGTTGAAGTTGGATTATTTTGAGAAGTTGATTTGAAATTTTGCTCGAGGGCGAGCGAAGATAAAGTGTGGGTCATTTGATAGGTTTGAATTATAACTATAATTGTTAGTGTGTTTTTAGTGTCTTTAAGAGTTTTTCAGTGTCGAATTAATTGGTTTTGTGTTTAAATTTTTAATTCTTTGTGTTGAGTTTGTTCAATTGTATTTTTATGTGCTTTTGCAGGGAATGTATAGAGAATTTGGTGAATCAGCTCAATAGGGTTGAAAATTAAACCAATTGAGTTGCTTAAGGAGCAATTTTTATACGCAGAGTCTAGTAGCAAACAACTCGGTTGCATTGAATTTTAACCCTATTGAGTGCCTAGTGTAGTTAAAGGAAGATTGCCATCTCTGTTGGTTAATTTTCAACCCTACCGAGTTACATGGCCACTTTAAAGCAGATTTCATCACCTTGGTTGGGTTAATTTCTAACCTTACTAAGTCACTTGATCGGAGTTATGATAAAAGCCAGAGTTTTGTTGATTTAGGAAGTTTGGTGGTGGCTGGATTCTCGTAGTCTAGGGTATTTAAGCATGTTTATCAGCAGAATTCAGAGTTAGTCAATTTTATTTATAGTTTAGACCTAGTTTTAAGATTTCAATTCTCTTAGGGTTTGAAGCTGCACTTTGTTGTTCTGTAAAGACATCAAGAGGAAGCTTGAGGCTTTATGAGTATTGTATTTTTTATTTTAGTTATTTAATTGTTTCAATGATGAACAGTAGGTAATTTTCTTACTTTTGCTAAGCAAAACTTGAACCCTAATTCTTTTATTGTAATGGCTCTAATTTGAGCTTAATTTTAATGCAAGTCTGTTATTTCTTAATTCTTGAGCTAAATCATATCTTTGGTTGTGATTGAATTGATGTTTGATTTTTTAAATAGATGGTTGATTGTTTATTTAATCTTTGATCAATGATTTGCATGCTCTTAGCTTATTTCACTCATGTTGATGTATGGTTATGTTTTGCAAATTGAGGCAATAATGTGTTATTCAAGAGTTGATTTAAAACTAAGAATCTGAATTAAGAATAGACTAGAGTGAGATTTTTCACAAGAGGATCTAACAAAGGTTTAGGAGTTCACAAACTAGATTGTTATGCTAGGTATTAGATTATTCATAATTTGAGGGTTTAATACTTAGAAAGATATTATGAGCAAGGTATATGATTTTAAATTGGTTTTCCATAACTACTTGTATTACTTCTAATTGAATCATTGTAATAAAAATTGAGGTGGATAGTCCTTTAGCAAAAGTGCTTTAATTATTGATTTTTATCATCTTTGGAATTTTGTTATGTTTTTAGTTTACAATTAGTTGATTTAGTCTAATTTAAGTTGATTTGTTTAGTTGTTCATTTTAGCTTAATTTATAATCACTTCAAAACTTGGGAATTCTTTCACACATTATTTGTTATAAGATTTGGAATACATAATCTCTAAAGTACGATATTGAAAGATCTTAATCTTATTTCCTTATATCACTTTACTGATCTAGTGTACTTGTTAGACACTAGTCACTACCTCTAAAGGACAGGGATTTTTTGCTATGACTCATGATTCTTTAAGTTGTCTAGTATAGTGAATTGCAATCCAAAATATGGCCTTGCACAGGTCACGCAGGAGTAAGCATCCAAGTTGCTCATTTAGGGCGGTAATTAGAAATCTCAGTCGGGGACATGTAAAGTGAAAATAGGGTTAACCTGTTGTGAATGCTTTTGACCATGCCAAGTAGATTATAGCCACCGGTTAGGTTATTCGGGATCAATGTTGAATGTCAGAAAGAACAAATAAGTATTATAATGCTGTCATGAAAGATGGGTATGTTAGTGAAAGGTCATTCAGTACATCAATTGGGTATTTCAAAAAGAAAGAATCACCTTGAGATACCAATTTGGCCACCATTGACGGAAGTTTAAGTTGTTTCCCTTAGAGAGTTTTGCAAATAGTCGGAGATACAAGCTAGAGATATGAGGGTAGAAAATGTATCTTTAGTTACCATAAACCCTTCAAGCAAGGGTTATGACTTCTAAGTAAAAGTACAGGATTACAAGCTCAGCATGGCACAACACTAAATGAATGAATACAATGCAGTTTGTGAGGAATGGATTTTCTTTTGCTAGAAGTGCAGCTGTGACAGATGACCAGTGTCTAGCAAGTGTACTAGATCAGTTAGTAATATAGGAAAATAAGGTTAAGATCCTGAATATTGTACCCAAGGAAACATGGATTGCTAAGAAAAATATCTATATTTGAATTAAATTAATCTAAGATTGTTTCCCAAGTTTTTGAATTGAAAGTAAGAACTAAACTAAAGTAAAGCAAATCAAAAACAAAAACTAGACCAACATAAATTTTACATAGAGAAATAACTAAAACACTTATGCTAAAGGAACTATCCACCTCAACTTCCATTACAATGACTCAAATCAAAAGTAACACAAGTGATTATGGAAAAACGAGTTAAATAAATTCAGACTATTATTCTAAACAATAAATCTTCTTATTAGGAATAATCCAATACCTATCATAAAAATATAGTTTTATACTCCTAGATATTCATTAAATCATTTTTCAAGTAAACTTAAATTCAATCTATTCTTAGTTTAACTTTTCTTAGTCTTAATCCATTATTACCAACACACAACTATCTCAAATTCTCAATATAATCATGCATCCCTACTAATAAACTAATCCAAGAACATGCATATCATAGATCATACTTGAAATCAATCATCAATCAATTATCAAATAAGTCAATCATTAACTCAATAACGACCAAAGATAAGAATTTGCTCAAGAACTAAGAAATAATCAAACTTGTATTGAATTAAAGTTTAAACTAAGTCAATATAATAAAAGTATGAAGGCTCAAGTTTCCTTAGCAAAAGTAAGGAAAACTACTTACCAAACATGATTAAAATGAAAGAAAAACTAAAATAAAGGGATACAATACTCATGAAACTTCAAACTTGCTCTTGATAATTTGGCAGAACAATAGTAGAAAGCTTAAATCTTTAAGAGAATTACAAACTAAGAAAACAAGAAAAATTAAGCTAAAAACTACTGTACAAAATTAACTAAAGAAAATAAAATTAAAACTAAAGAAAATTCGTAATAATGAACCTACTCTAGGTCTAACTAACTCCTCTCAATGTTTGGTGTTTTGTCTTGCTTAAATAGCCTTTAAAGAAGAAGTTTTGGTGCCTTAGAACTTTTTATCCCAAAAAGGAATTGAGTTTTAATGAAATAGGAAGACTTTTGTCGATAAAACATATCACACACTCTGGAGAGTGGCTTTGATCTCTCGACTGAGTGATTGAATGCTTAGAAGAGTAGCTTTTTAACTTGGCAGAGTGATTTTTCCTGGGGGTAAGTGAGTTTTGGCCTTGGGTGAGTGACCAAAAACACTCAGGAGAGTGTTCATATAATTGGGAGAGTGATAAAATCACTCAACCTCGTAACTCCTTGCTACCTTTCACATTTCAATTGCCAACTTTCCAAAATTATAGCTTTGCCCTTTAACTTTTGCTTTCTTCAATTTAATTCCTTTTCTTTTCAATTTAGCCCTAACAAACACCAAAACTAACATTTAAACCTAAAAACACACAAATTAACTAATTCAACCTAAAATCAACTAAGTTAATACCAAATTAATTAATTAAACACATAAAAATACACTAAAAATATAGTATAATTCACAATTATTAATAGATTGTTCACCCTAAAAATAATAAGAGAACTTAGGCAGAAGGAAAGTAGAAAAAACTAAGAGAGATAGCTAGAAAAAGCTTGCGTGAAAACTAAGAGTCTTGATGAAGACATGCATGGGCCATCAACTAGTTCGCATCCAAGATAAGATCCCCTAACCACCTATGGTGTAAGCTATACATTTTATGCACACATTCTTACATTATTGCATTTCATTCACATGTTCTCGTATTTCTGCATTTCATGCATACATCCTTGTATTCTTGCATTTCTGCATGCATTCCGGCATTTCTTGGATGTATGCATGCCTTTTTTAACACAAGTATTCTGATGCTTATAATTTCTTATATGTGTTTGTACACACACACATTCCCTTTTGCGTGCATTTTGTAAATGTTTTATATACAATTTTCTATATGTGTTAGCACACATAATCCTTTTGCACATACTTCATGCATAATTCTTTACTGTGTCTCACATATGTAATTTCTTGCACACATTGTTTATAATTTTGTGTATTTTACTTCACACATAGTTCCTTATGCACACATAATCTTTTATATATATCATTGTTATGATCTTTTAGGTAAAGAGAGAACAAGCTCCATTATCCTTGTCTCAACAATTCTCCTGGGCCGTCATGTGCAACACACTTATAACAAAGCTAGGAGATTCAAGGATTTCAATGTTAATACAATGATCGTTACAACATTGTCTTTTTGCCAACTTCAGGGAGTCTTCTTATCAAAATAGCTTAAGCCTTAAGCTTAATTTATCTTGTCAAGTTATGCTTAAAATTTTGACATAATTATTTTTGTTAATTCTCAAATTCGAGAAGCAATGCTTCCCTGATGCAATCAAGATGACCGCTGTAATGTTATCCTTTTCAATTTAAGAAGCAATGCCTCCCTGATGCATTCAAGATGATTACGGCATTGTCATTTTCTCGAATATAATTTGAGGGTCATCGCCTCCCTGATACATTCAAAATGACTACTACAACGTCATTTTTTTCCAATTTTAAGAAGTATTCTTAATTCGAATAATTTGAGTCTTAAGTTTAATTTATCTTGTCAAGTAATGTCCAAAATTTTGACAAAATTGTTTCTTGTTAATTTACTTTCAATTTGAAATTTTACTTCATCCTAGTAATTCTCAATTGTGAATAGGTTTGACCTCAACCATATAAATTTTTATTTCATTCAAATATTAACTGAATGGGAGATATTTATGCTTTATCTTTGTCTACAATGAATTGCATAAAAGCCCTCGTTATACCATACAATTCTAAACTTTGAGCACCTCAAGCCAGTTTCAAAAATAATGAAAAAACTATTTGCAATTGGAGGGATTGGGTGAAACTCACAAAAGCACTAGAACCTTTCTGATTACCTGTCAAAGCAACCTTAGGATAAGACAAAATCTGGAAAATGATTCAAGCAACCCTTTCTTTGTACAACTCTCTAAATGACTTTTTCCTACTTTAATTTCACAATTGCTTATTGAACGGTTTCTAACAAGTGTATTAGATCGGCTAGTAATTTAGAAAAATAAGATTAAGATCTTGAATATTGTACCCAAAGGAAATTGTGTAAATGCAACTTGTTCCAAATTTTAGAGCGAATACTATGTGCAAAAAGTAAAAGAAATCCCAAGTTTGTGATGATGAAGAATTATGAACTAAAAATAGTAACTGGCAAAAACAAATAATGTAAAGATTTAAAAAGAGAATTCTAGACAAAATAAGGAATGTAAATTGGTAAAAATTAATATTAAAGACAACTTCTATTAAAAGACTATCCACCTCAACCAATATTACAATAACTTAGCTAAAAGAAATACAAGTGATTATGGAAAACCAGTGATATAAGGCCAGATAGCTTATTCAAACTATCAATCTATATATTAAACTTTCTTATTCAAAATGATTTAACACATAACATAAAAATATGGTTTTGAACTCCTAGACATTTATTAAACTCTTTTTCAAGTAAACTTAACTTCAATATATTCTTAATTCAACTATTTTTAATTTTATTTCGTCTGCATTAACACATAATTACACCTGATTCGGAATACAATCATTCATAAATATTGATGAACCAAACCAAGAGCATGCATATCACTGATAATATATAAATCAAATGCCAACTATTAATCAAAAAAGTTAACAATTGATCTTAACACGATCTTTAGATATGAAGTTGCACAAAACTAATAAATAATCAACTTATATTAAATAAAGTACAACTGAATCACTACAATAAGAGTTAAGGATTTAAGTATACTTTAACAAAAGTACAGGAACTACTCACACTTCATCTTGAAAATTAAAGAAAATAAGTAAAAGAAAATGATACAAACACTTAGAATTTCCATTGCTCTTGAAACTCTTATAGAGACTTCAATCGTAGTTTCTAACCCTAAATGCAAAACGAAAATAAACTAAAGTGTTTAATTGGTAAAACAATTTTTTGTCCTCTTCCTTGGTGTTTACTACTTCTTAAATAGCCTAAAACTAGAAGAATATCAACTGCTAAAACTTCCCAAACTAGCAAGGATTAGAGTCCTGTTCAACTTCAATCACTGGGCTCGGTAGAGTGACATTTCACTCCACCAAGTAAAGCTCTTTTATCCCTAGTCTTTAGAGTGACTCGATCGACTGAGGATGTCACTCCATCGAGTAGTGAACTCCATACCCTATTTCCCTTTTGTCTCATTTAGTAGAGTGAGTATTTACTCTACCGTACAACTGCTTTCTGGACTAAGACAAAACTTCTTTCTTTTTCTCTTTAAACCACTCAATATAGTATCGAGTGAATGGTCTCTAGACTGCACGATGAACTTTGTTTTCATAAAAAACCTTTAATTTCTGAAATTACCCTTTTGCCCTTATAAATTCTTCTTTTCTTCAATTAAACACCTAAAAATAGCAAATTACCAATTAATCTTATAAAGTACTATTTAAGAAATTTAAACACCAAAATAACCAAATCACCCTTAAATTAACATGCTAAACACATTAAAAATACACTAAAAATATAATATAATTCATACTTATCAAATATCCCACACTTAGTCTTTGCTTGTCCCTTAGCAAATCAAAATAAATCAAATTCTCAAAATAATCAAACTTCAACAAAGAATTGTACATTTCAAAACCAAGCTTGGCAATTGATAAGAGAACTTAACAAGATTCTAACTAGAATAAATTCAAACAAGACAATATAAGCTAGCTTCCTTGTGGGTGTGCAAGACCAAAATACTTTAAGCATTATTAAAATCAAAATACCAATGCAAATTCATGGTCAAGCTTAAAATGAATGTATACCTAAGTGCAACAATGGTTTTGCACTTGCAACTCTAGAACACCATAAGCCTCTTCTTTAGCACCGAAACCCGGAGGTCATCTCTGCTAAACAACTCAAAACAAAACTTAGAATCACTTAAGTCTTAAAAGATTGTACTGGGATTAAGGTATTTGTTGTCATAGAATGGACAAAAGAGAAGCAAAAAGATTAGCCACTCCACAACAAGATAGATCAACATTTCTAACTTTGAATCCACTAACTCAAAATTTTAAAGTACTAAGCCAAAACTAGCTTACCCTTTTATATTCACAGCACCCTTGAGAGTAAAAACTATTGTAATTTTCACAGTTTAACCCTCTTTGAAGTCTCTTTTTCTTTCCTTTGTGTCTACCCCACACTTAAGATTTTTCCAAATACTAGCTTTATTTCTTCTTTTTCATAACAAAACTTTTCTTTCTTTCTTTTTTTTTTCATGTTAGCTTCATTACCAGCAATAATTAAAAAAGTAGTCACAGGGTAAAGTTGTTCACTATTCTCTTAACTTCACTTAATCATTGCCAATAATTTTAAACTGTTTCACTACACCCTCAAATAAAAATTAACCTATCCAATTCTAGAGTGGCTAATTCCATAGGAAAAGATAAAGGCTTGTTAGGTTATATGGTTAATAATTGAGTGTAACAAGAAAATAAAATATGGTACGCATAAAGCATATTTCATTAAGCTCAAAATGGCTAACAATGGTCAAGAATATCAACAAGGTTGGAAAACAATCTTAATATAGCTTAATCAAGAAAAATATTGCCTAGATCACTTTCTAAGTTTTTTAAGCTATTTTTATGCTTTGAAGGGTGATGAGAAAGGTTATAGTGCTCTAAAATTCCTTACTCAACTATTTCAATGCGCTGGTTTTTTATCTTATTTCAAAAATTGGTCTTTTATGCTCAAAAAGTGGAAACAAACAAATATAAGTTAAGTTGGATGTTAAACTAGCTAGAAACTTATTAAACAACATGCTTATCTCAATGCTAAATAAAGATTTCAAATACTGCAAATTCTAGGTTCAAGTTCGAGTAGTTCAAATTCTGAGAACAAACCTAGGCAAACTAAGTTTTAGTGTAAGTTAAGTGATAATTATGAACTTCCTAATAAACTAACTTAAAACAAGAACACAATGTCCTAAAAAAGACTAGCTAATATTAAAATTACTAGTACTTAAAACAAGAATACAAAATTACTCCTAACAGACAACACAAATAAAACTTCAAAACAAAACAAAACATAAACATAATAGAACATAAACAAAAGTGTTTTCATGAAGGGAAGAATCAAATTCTACTTCCTGAATCTAAGCAAAATTGAGCTCAGAGAAGCTCTACTCCCTCTCAAATATTTGTTGTCCATAGAAAATTAAAATGTAGCTCAATCAGATGGTGGGAGCAGTGGCGGCGGATATCGTTCCTAGAAATTAGCAACAAACCACTTAAGATTCTGCATTACATCATTGATACTATCCTGCATATTATCTAACCAACCATTGCTTGATTCATGAAAGCAGTGATTTGAGGTGAGGGTTCCTATGGTGCATATGCCTGTTCAACTGGTTGCTTCTATAAATACTCTTCCCTATCAGACCAATGTCTTTGTGGCTTCTTGACTAAAATCTTCATCTACATTAACATTGCATAATCTATAAATCTAGGCTCCCCAAGAGAATCCCTTAAGTCCATATAACCTATAACTTTCACTATTAAAGTTGCAACCTACCCCAGTATGTTTCTTTAATAGTGCTCTTCCTTTTCTGCAACCCTTCCATTTTTTTGCACACAAGGACAACGCCATTGATCTTAATACCGTCAACCATGCATCTTAACAGCATACATTCCTCAGCATTGATCTCACCTAGACTGCCAAGATAACTAAAGAAAGTAAAGGACAAAAATCAATGGGGAACTCGCAATTCGTGATCGCCTAAAGCACGAGCCTTGAGTTTGTTGGATCAATATGGCACTGGGTTTATGGGATCTCAAATAAATTCCCAATTTTCCTGTGGGGTCGCATTAGGCAATTCACCTATAGCATTTGTGGGGGAACCCAATTTCAATGAAAACAATAGAAAGGTCATGTGGTAAGTCTTCAAGCCAAACTTAAAACTCATTATGCCTTCATCCTGTTCATCTTCAAAATAAAGCTTAAAAGATGTGTAGACCATACAATCTGAACCATTTAAAACCCAAAAATGATACCTCAAGAACAATTTCCAACACTCAATGCATACATAGTCAATATGGCCATAGATATTATCAAAATGAGATCAATTTAAGTGAGCCAAATTGTACAAAATGAAGAACAAAAGCCCAAGTAATAAGTCATTACAATTGCAAATTAAAAGAGTTAAAGAGAGAGTAGAAGACTTGAGCAATTTGATGATGCAATAATTATTAATCAAGAAAAAACCTAAGTAGCTTGGTGGAGTAGATTGGGTGAGTGAGAGAGAAAAGACCAAAAATTTAAAGCTAACTTGCAAATACACGGTGGAGTGAAGCAATATGGGGGATTTAAAAGGGATTTCACGATGGAGTAAAGACCCACTCAGTGAAGTGAGTTTTTCACTCTATTAAGTGACTCTTTACTATATGGGAATGGGAAAAACAATGGCACACGTGGCTTGATAAGGGACTCAATGGAGTGATTTCTCACTCTACCAAGTGAACAACTATCCGGTGGAGTGGGAAATCACTCTACTGAGTGGTTGAACACTGGACTAAAAAACAACAATTAAATCATGCCATGTAAATCCAAGACTCAGTCCAGAAACTTCCCTGCAACTCTTTATGGAATAACCCTTTAAAATGAATTGCTACCTAAAAAGTGCTATATTATTTTGATTAATTCCCTGATAACAACATAAATCCACCATAAAAGTTGAAACACTTAGCAAAGATTTAGCAAATGTTTATAAACAAGTGAAAATATCCCTTGATTGAACATGCTTAGACTGTACATAAATCACAATAATTACTGTTGATACAATAACTCTAGCTATTCTCCCAACTCTTTGCACTTCATGAACCATGTAAACACAAACCAAAAGCAAACTAACACTCATTGCACACAAAACAACCCAAAATATAAACTAACCAAAATCAAACAAATTATCAGCATAACATAAAAATTAACAGAGCAACACACAAAAAGATAAGGAAAGAGTATAGTTCTGAGTTTAGCAAGTTGTCAGCTAGACTTTTAGAACCCTTTCAATAGTCATGAAACACCATGGTTGCCTTAACAACCTCCTTTTGCCCAACTCGATATAATTTTAACCTGTGACCATTGACTTTGTATTCATGTCCATCTTTCGGACTCTTGATAGTCACTACTCCAAAGTCATTGCTTGACAACACCTGATATGGCCCAAGCCATCTAGATTTTAGCTTTCCCAAGAATAACCTTAATCGACTATTATACAATAAGACCAACATTCTGGGAGCAAACTCCTTCATATTTATCCTCTTATCATGCTAGTGTTTTGTCTTATCTTTGTATAGCGCTGCATTGTCATACGACCACTATTAAAATTCCTCAAGTTCATTAAGTTGTAACTTTCTCTTGTCTCCTACACATCTCAAATCAAAATTAAGCAATTTGATAGCCTAATATGCCTTATGCTCTAATTCGACCTGTAAATGACATGCTTTTCCAAAAAAATAACCTATATAGAGACATGCCTATAGGGTATTAAATGCAATTCTATAGGTTCAAAGAGCCTCGTCTAACCTTTGAGACCAATCTTTTCTAAAATTATCTACAATTTTTTCTAGGATTGATTTCAACTCCTTATTAGACACTTCGACTTGCCCATTTGCCTAAGAATGATATGGGGTAGTTATCTTATGCTTAACACCAAATTCTCTAAGCAATGTTCTAAATTGATAGTTGACAAAATGTTTGCCTCTATCACTTATAATAGCCTTTGATGTCCCAAACCTAGTGAAAATATTCCTTCTAAGAATTCAAGCACAACTCTAACATCACATGTTTTAGTTGCTATTGCTTCTACCCATTTACTCATATAATCCACGGTAACTAAGATATACTGAAATCCACATGAATTTGGAAATGGTCCCATAAAATCAATTCCCTAAACATCGAAAATCTCTACTTTTAACACATTATTCATGGGCATTTCTTCTCTTTTCGATAAATTTCCTACACATTAACACCTATCACATAATTCTATGAAAGATTTAAAATCAAAGAAAAGAGGGGGCCAAAAGAAACCTGACTATAGGATTCGTTGCACTGTATGATTTGCTCCATGGTGGCCTCCTACCTCTTTTCTATTAAGGTGTCTCATTATATCCTCTTGCTCCTCCTATGGAACACATCTTTTAAGAACTTGGTCTTGACAAATCTTAACTAGATAAGGGTCATCCTAGAGATAATGTTTTGCATCCGCTTGCAATTTCTTCTTTTATTGCTAAGTGAAATCCTTAAGAAGGTATCCTCCTATAAGAAAATTGGCAATATAAACATACCAAGGAGTCAAAGTTTTACATGCATAAATGGCACAAATATTTTCATCAAGAAATAAATTAGAAATTTTCCCATTTTCAATATTAACATGATCCAATCTAGATAGGTGATCAGCTACAGAATTCTCAACTCCTTTTTTATCTTTAATTTCCACATCAAACTCCTATAACAGTAAAACCCATCTAATAAGCCTCAGTTTGGAATTCTTCTTAGCAAAAAGGTGTCTTAGAGCTGCATGATCCATCCATACCGTGACTTTTAAACCAAAGAGATATGATCTAAATTTTTCAAAAGAAAATAATATCGCCAAAAACTCCTTCTCCGTGGTGGTGTAATTCACTTAAGCTCCAGTGAGTGTGTGACTTGTATAATAAATGGTCTTAAAAATCTTCTCCTTCCATTGGCCTAAAACTGCTCCTATTGCATAGTCATTAGCATCACACATTATTTCAAATGGAAAAATCCAATCTAGTGATACGATGACCAGTGTCGTGATTAGCTTCTACTTTAACAATTTAAATGCTTGCAAGCACTTATCATTAAAGTTAAATGTAGCATCTTTAAGCAATAAATTTAAAAGCGATTTAGCTATTTTAGAAAAATTCTCAGTAAACCAATGATAAAAACCGGCATGACCAAGGAAACTTCTAATGCCCTTAACACTCGTTGGTGGAGGTAATTTATCAATCACATATATTTTTGCTTTATCTACTTCAATTCCCTTATTGGAGATCTTATGCCCTAACACTATCCCTTCTTTCACTATAAAGTGACATTTTTTTTCCAATTAAGAACAAGATTGGTTTCTTGACACCTTTTTAAGACCAAATCAAGATTAGATAAATATGACTAAAAATCATTACCATATAGTGTAAAATTATTCATAAAACCTCTATGAATTTCTCAATAAAATCATGAAAATAGCCATCATACATCTTTGAAATGTGGTAGAGGCATTACAAAGACCAAATGACATTCTCCTATGTGCAAATGTACCATAGAGGCATGTGAATGTGGTCTTTTCTTGGTCTTTCGGGGCTATAGGAATTTACATATATCCCAAATAACCATCTAAAAAATATTAGAACATATTCCTTGCCAATCTCTCTAACATTTGGTTAATAAAATGTAGAGGGAAGTGATCCTTTCTAGTGGCATTATTCAATCTTCTATAGTTTATACACACTCTCCATCTTGTTACTGTGCGTAATGGGATGAGTTCAATATTTTCATTAGTTGTAACAGTCATTCCCCCCTTTTTAGGTATATATTAGACTAGACTAATCTAACTACTATCAGAAATGGGATAGATAATACCTGCATCAAGTAGTTTAAATATCTCTTTTTTCATCACTTCTTACATGGCTGGATTGAGTCTTATTTAGGGTTGGACCACTGATTTGAAATCATTCTTTATAGGTATCTAATGTGTACAATAACTTGAGCTAATTCCCTTCAAATCATACGTCTCCCAACCTATGGCTCATTTATACTTTTTCAATACTTCTATAAGCATCTCCTCTTCCAAATCTGTCAAAAGTGAAGAAATGATTATCGATTTTGCATTATTTTCCAAAAATACATATTTTAAATGAGAGGAAAGAGTTTTAAGTTCAGAATCTTCCTTAAAAGGGGATGGTTCATCCTCCTTTATTTCTTCCTCTTCATGTTCTTTTTCTAATTCTTTATCAGCTCTTTTTCCTTTTTTTCCACTTCCTCCTCATTCCTTGGATGCATTAAACAATTCTTCAGCTCATCATCTAATAAAATTTCTTTTTGCTTTTTCTCCACACATTCTTAAATACCATCTATAAAGTAAATGGACCTTTCAAAATCATAGAAAGGGTACTTCATCACCTTATTCACATTAAAAACCATCTCTTTCTCATTAAACCTTAAAGTAACTGTGTATCCATATACATCTATTAAAGCTTTTGTTGTATTCAAAAATGGCATTTCCACTATCAAGGATACCTTGTGATCCTCCTCCATGTCCATAACTACAAAACTAAGTGGAAATATAAAGTTTCCCACTTTCACCAATAAGTTTTCAATAATACTCTTAGGTCTCTTTAATGATCTATTCGCCAATTGTAGTGTCATTTGGATTTTCTTGATATCACCTAAATTCAATTTCTTGCAGATTAAATAAGGCATTAAATCAATACTAGCACCTAAATCATAAAATGCATGTCTAAAAAAATTCACTCTTAATTCACATAGCAAAGTGAAACTACCAGGATCCTCTAATTTTTTAGGAATTTTGTTCATTAAAATTGCACTATAATTTTTGGATAATTGAATTGTTCCCATGCCCTGTAGCTTTTTCTTGTTAGAACAGAACTCTTTCATTAACTTAGCATATTTAGACATGTGAAATAAAGTTTCAACAAATGGTAAATTTACATACAACTTTTTAAACACGTCTACAAATCTTGTTAATTGTTCATTATGCTTTCTTTTTTAGCTAGAGATGGATAAGGTAATTTAGACTCATCAAACACAGTAGAAACAATTTTCTCTTTACCTTTGCTCTTCTAAACAACAGGTGATATCTTATCATTAAATTTAGAATTAGAAATACTTACCTCCGGTGTCGGTTCCAACAAATCTAAATAGTGCTTACCATTTTCAGCTTCCTTCATCTCCTTTCCACTTCTTAAGGTAATGCCTTGGCTTTTTCATTTGGGTTCTTGTCCACATTAGATGGAAAAGTGCCATGTGTCCTATTTGAGATAAAGTTAGCAAGTTACTCTACTTGATTTTTTAAATTTCTAATTGAAGCATCTTGATTTCTCATCCAAATTTCTTTTAATTTCCATTTAGCATCTTGATTAGCCATAAAAGTGGTCTGGACATTCATAAAATTAACAAACATTTCCTCTAAATTGGGTTTTAAATCCTATGTGGGTTGAGGTCTAGCTTGAAAACCTGGGGGTTGATATGTGGATGCTTGGTTAGGTGGGTGGTTTTTGCTATAAGAGACTATATTCTGATTAAAGAAAGCCCTAGGTTGACTATTAGATGTGAATACATGATTCTCTACCCAGGATTATAGGTGTTGCTATAGGGATTCAATGCATTTACTTCTTCTACTGATGTACCTAGACTCTCATCATTCTTAATTTTAGGTGTTATATATGTTCCAACATACGTGTTACATGATTGCGTTAAAGATAACAAATTTTGAACTTTTAAACCACTTACCTGCTTTATTAATGCATCCATTTGTGCCCTTAGCATGGCTACCTCATCCACATTGTGTACAGCTTGCTTTTTCTGTGTGGTCCTTACACTTGCCCATTGAGCATCATTAATGGCCATCTCAATCAAGAGTAGGAAAGCTTCTTTAGGGATCTTGTTCATGAAACTTCCATTTAAAGTTGTATCTAGGAGAGATCTTGTAGATTAATTCACACTTGCATAGAAAATAGATATTAGTTGATGAATAGCTATTTCATAATGTGGATAACTGTTCAAAAGTCTCCTAAATCTTTCCTAAGCCTCATAGAATGGTTCCTCAATGAATTGATGGAAATTATTGATATTATACCTAATACTAGCTATTTTGGTAGGAAGGAAGAAATAATATAAGAATTTTTCCTGCATTTGTTGCCCTAACTAAATAGATTGGCTTGGTAGCATTTGAAACCAATCCTTTGCCTTACCAATGCAAGTAAAAAGGAATAACTTAAGCCTAATGGCATCCATAGACACATTAGGTATTTGAATCGTATCACTGATTTCTAAAAAGATATCTAAATGCTGAGCAATGTCCTTTATCTCTAATCCAAAAAATTAATTCTTTTGGACCATGGTTATGGTGGCGGGTTTTATCTCAAAGTGTAGATTATGAAGTATCCTGATGGTTTTATGATCCTTATTCCACCTAGGGATAGCGTAGTCTCTAATGGTTCTAAGCCTAAACCTATCATTTTGAGCTTGATCGTGATTAACTTGCCCTTTTATCCTAGGGTGTGGATTATTCATTGATGGGTTATAGAGAGGGTGGTTATTAAGGTTATTACATTCTTGCTTTTCTAAATTCATTTCTCATTGCTTTAATCTCTTAATTCTATGGAATGTCCTCTCAATTTCAGGGTCAATAGGAAAAATTGCCTCGCCTCTTAACATAAACTATTGACACATGCAAAGAATAAAATTAATAAAGAATATAAAGAATAAGATGGAAGAAGAAAGACATGCAAAATTCACTTTAAAACCTAAAAACAAATGCCAATGTTTCCTTAGCAACGATACCAAAAACTTGATTGGTATTTAGCAAGTGTACTAGATCAGCTAGTAATATACAAAAATAAGATTAAAACCCTAAGTATCGTACCCAAGAAAAACTGTGTAAATGCAACTTGTTTCAGATTTTAGAGTGAATACTGTGCGCAAAAAGTGAAAGAAATTCCAAGTTTGTGATGATGAAGAATTATGAACAAAAAATAGTAACTAGCAAAAACAAACAATGTAAAGATTTAAATAGAGAATTCTAGACAAAACAAGTAATGTAAATTGGAAAAACTCAATATTAAAGACAACTTATACTAAAGGACTATCCACCTTAACCAATATTTCAATAACTCATCTAAAAGGAATACAAGTGATTATGGAAAACCAGTGATATAAGGCCATATAGCTTGTTCAAACTATCAATCTATATATTAAACTTTCTTATTTAGAATGATTTAACACATAGCATAAAAATTTGGTTTTGAACTCTTAGACATTCATTAAACTCTTTTTCAAGTAAAATTAACTTCAATCTATTCTTAATTCAACTATTCTCAATTTTAGTTTGTCTGTATTAACACACAATTACACCTAATTCAGAATATAATCATACATGAATACTTATGAACCAAATTGAGAGCATGCATATCACCAATCAATTATAAATCGAATACCAACTATTAATCAAATAAGTTAACAATTGATCTCAACACGATCTTTAGAAATGAAGTTGCACAAAACTAAGAAATAATCAACTTATATTAAATAAAGCATAGCTGAATCACTACAATAAGAGTTAAGGATTCAAGTATCCTTTAGCAAAAGTGTGAGAACTACTCATACTTTATCTTAAAAATTGAAGAAAATAAATAAAAGAAAACAATACAAACACTTAGAATTTTCACTGCTTTTGAAACTCTTACAGAGACTTCAATCGTAGTTTCTAACCCTAAATGCAAAATGAAAATAAACTAAAGTGTTTAATTGGTAAAACAATTTTTCATCCTCTTTCTTGGTGTTTACTGCTGCTTAAATAGCCTAAAACTGAAAGAACATCGACTGCCAAAACTTCCTAAACTAGCAAGAATTAGAGTTCTGTTCAACTTCAATCACTGGGCTCGATAGAGTGACATTTCACTCCACTAAGTGAAGCTCCTCTATCCTTAGTCTTTAGAGTGACTCGGTAAAGTGAGGATGTCACTCCATTGAGTAGTGAACTCCATACCCTGTTTCCCTTTTGTCTCACTCGGTAGAGTGAGTATTTACTCCACCATGCAGCTGCATTTGATGAAATATGACATTGTATGCACATATAGATCACGCAGTGGAAAACAATAAAAATTTGATCATACATGCCATACAATTTCATGATAAGAATCGAAACATACAATTTTAGGGTTTTAAAAATTACAATTTTAGATGCCTTTAAAACTTGATTTTGATGATGACTAGCAACCAATGAGGATATCTTAGCATTAGACCTTCACCACCAATGCCAAGGAACAGTCTTTACGCCACTCCTCTCTATTCTCACACACACACTTGCAAAGATAGCTTAAAAACTGAGATTGCTAGCTCTCAAAATAAGTATTGTGTAATGGCTATGGTTTGAAGCTACAAGACTTGATCTTGTACTTCTTTTAGGTGCTATTAATACCCAAGAACACAAGAGAATGAGGAACAATCCTTTCTCCTTGTGAAAATTGGCCAAAAGAATTTTGTGAGAGAGAGAGAGAAGTTCAAGCCAAAACCATAGAAGAACTAGGGTTTCACGTTTTTTTCTCTTTCAATATATATTATCTCATTTTGTAAGTGACTAATGTAAAATCTACTACCTCAAGATAATTTATTTTAGCCTTAATCACTTCCTTAAAATAAGTAATATATATTGATTCAAACTCTTTTGATTTAATCCAAGATAAACCATAAGACATTTAATCAAACAATATCACTTAATTAAACTAATACATGTGCTGAAATTCATTGGCATTTCTCTAGGAATTTCGGCCACTTCTACATCTAATTAAGTGATTTAATTTGATTATAACTCTTTTAGGCTTTAATACTCAATTAATTAAATTAATACAAGATAATTAATTAATTAAAATTAAACCATGTGGGCTGAATTTCTCTCTCTCATGGGCCAAGGTCCAATAGCATTTATAATGCCCATTACATACATTAATTTGACTTTAATTAAAAGCCCAAATTAATGCCTAATGCTTTATTTAAATATTTTAAGCCCAATGCTTTGTGTGCAATCCTATAGGTCTATTTAATGTTGGCAATGAATTAATAAATTAATCAAAGGCTATATATATATATATATATATATATATATATATATATATATATATATATATATATATATATATTCTCTAGCAAGATATTATAGCATTCCAAATTAAATGAAAATGCATATGGCATGTAGTGACCTAATGCAATTTTGCATAGTTCATTACCCATAAATATCAAAATTAATATAAGGCATGGAACTAGTCATCCTTATATATATTAATTCCTTTCTTGATATTCCAGTGACACTGAACTCTCAGATAAATAATGATTACTCATTATTTCATCTCGGTATGGCCATACACTTCTCAGTTCACTGATCAAGTGGCCGATGATATTTTCTCTCCTATAGAGAGGGGTAATCCCTTCACTTCTCTCATGCTCTCTAACATGAATCAATGCATACCCAAGCATACCCGTACTTGTCACTCTGTTACGAGCACGTTAGGTGTATGTCAAAGCACACAATAATTCACAAAGAGTTTCATAGAGATTTTAGGTCTAAGAATTCCAATAAAAAACTTGCATATGAGAAACACTTATGACTTGTACCATGTAGTGTTCTCATAAGTGGATCGAATCCAGATACCATGTTCTAAACATGTATCTATAATCTCTGATTGACACTCTTGTCCTTATGATCCGTAAGACAGAACTCAACTTATCAGAGAGAGCATACTAGTCTTAATTCATTTCTTATTCCCATAACAATGACTGACTAGGGATATTTAGAATGAAGTCTCATTTGTTTCAAGGTCTTACAACTATGTGCCTCACACATGATAACTTAAACTGAAACAACATTCTTGGATAGTTCTATCAATTGATATGCACAGGAATACAATAGATAAAACAAATGCCTCATTTATTAACTAAAGTATTTTATTATAATGTATTGGGGCTAGAGCTTACACTAACAGCATTCTGGACTAAGACAAAACTTCTTTCTTTTTCTCTTTAGACCACTCGGTAGAGTGAGGAATTCACTCCATCGAGTGAATGGTCTTTAGACTGCATGATCAAATTTGTTTTCATAAAAAATCTTCAATTGCTAAAATTTCCCTTTTACCCTTGTAAATTCTTCTTTTCTTCAATTAAGCACCTAAAAACAACAAATCAACAAATTAAGCTCATAAAGTACTATTTAAGAAATTTAAACACTAAACTAACCAAATCACCCTTACATGAACATGCTAAACAGATTAAAAATACACTAAAAATATAATATAATTCATACCTCTCACTTGTTATCCCATTGATCCTTATTTCAAACATGTTGAATGCATGTTCATTTTGTTGTCACACACATCGAACGAACCTTTTAACCCAAAATGATTTTAGCTTCCCCTTAGTAAGATGACCATCGTGGTAAAGCTAGTTTCATATTTCAAGAATAGGCAAAGTGAATTTCTACCAATCCTTTGTGTAAATTTTTTTTCATAGGGAATTGAGTTTATATAATAAAATAAATCTAAAAAAGTGGAAGAGAAGGAGAGGAAAAGAAAAAAAAAAAGGAAAGGGGGATCTTGAGTCAATACCCTTCGAACCATTTTTGATAAATAAAAAATAATCAAGGCCAAGTGTGAAAAGCTCCATTGAATCAAAAACCATCCAGGTCGAATGTAAAAATGCCTTGATAGTGAGAAAATGGGTAGAGGATAACCCTTTCACCAATAAGAAAACATAGTGGTCATTTTCCTTAGCGACCTAACCTATTTTTGATAGCCATCCACCTAACCCTGACATTACAACCACTATAAGACCTCTTGATTTTGGATTTGGTCTTATCCAACCTAGCGGAGATGACCTTCTAGTAAGGTTTGGTACGTAAGAAGAGGCATTTGGTGTTTTTTGAGCTTCAAGCAAGAAGCCATGAAGGAATTTATGCATTCAAGTTAAATATCATCCCTAACTTTGCATCCTGAATTTGCTTTCAAAAGATGAAATTTTGGTTTGGCCTTTAGCACACATATACAGAAATTGTTTGGTATGTATTGCGCTTATATGTAGGTTCAGTAGGCCTTGGTATTGACATGCCTATATTCCTATTCTCTCATTAAGAGTGACCCCTTAATTTCTCTTGTTGAGGTAAATTAGTTGAGAATGTGGTCCATTCAGCTTATTTAAAGATAAATAAGATTCAAGTTCAAAGCATTTGATAAGTTGCAATTACTTTAAATTTTAGACACTTCTTAGCAAGCAGTTCTTTGCACACACCACTTGTAACACTTGCCACATGCATATGTGGTTATGCGTACACATATAAATTCAGCATATATGCTGTACATATATAATTTCTTACACATACTCACCTGAGTCATTTCTTGTAAGGAAAAAAATAAGAATGGGCTCCATGTACCAAATCAAGTCACAGGATAAACGCACACAACAGTCAATTAGACAAGAGCAAACTCCCATGGGAGAAATTATATAAAAGGAGTATCTCAAAAAGTGATATCATCCACACATGCCATTCTAAAAGTGATAACCAAATGATGATTATCTCGCTCAAGGATAAAATCCTTAGGAGGTAGAGATCATACAAACCCATAAAAAGAAAATCCTTCGTGGAGCTACGCGCCATTGCCAAGGGCAATTAGGTAAGAATATTTGTCCTAAAACATAAACTTGAACATACCACACAATAAATGTGCAAAACACAAATATACAAAAATTTCAAATTTCACAAATATACAGAAACTCAAATGTACAAAAAATTCAAATTCTTCAAATGTACAAAGACTCCTTTAGACACACCATTAGGGGTGTGCAATCGGTCGGTTTGATTTTGGATCGAACGAATTGAACCGAAAATCAAACTTTAGGAAATATAGAAACCGAATCGAAATTAAACTCTGTAGAACCGAGAATCGAATGAACCAAAATAATTTCGGTCAGTTCAATTCAATCGGTTTTGGGTCAATATGGGCTTATTTTTTATTGGGCTTTTAACCTATATGGGTCCATAAATTAAATTAATTTATATTCAACAAAATAAGTTCATTTAAAATAACTAAAATTAAAATAATATACATAAATTTATTATATTATGTTTATAATAAATACTAATCAAAATTATATTAAAAATATACTATTAAAATAATATTTTTATTGTTTTACCTTGGGGAATTTGCGAATAAGCCTCCATTCACAGAATCCTCCCGAAAGTTAAGACGATTTTTGCTCACCTCAAAGTGTGAAATGATATTTTGCTTATTCGCATCAGAAATAGTCAGGTAATATCCCTCATGTCAATGAGGTCTTAACCACGTGCCATTGAGTCTTTTTTCAAGGCATGCCAAGTTCCTTCGTAAGCGCAAAATTCTCTTCACAAGACACCCAAAGTCTCTTCATGAGCATAAAGCTTCTTTACAAGGCATCCAAAGTCACTTCATGAGCACAAAGTCCTCTTTTCAAGGCATCCAAAGTCTCTTCATGAGCTCAAATTCCTCTTTACAAGGCATCCAAAGTCTCTTCATAAGCGCAAAGTGCTCTTCGCAAGACACCCACTTTAACTGTTCAGAGGGTTAAAACATCACCAAGTTTATGGCAAACCAACCACTTCAATTGATCAGAGGGTTAAAATGTCACCAAGTTGACGGTAAACCACTTGCGCTAACCAAAATCCAAAGTCTCTTTGGAGCAAACCAAACAACATCCAAAGTCTCTTCGGAACGATTACATCCAAAGTCTCTTCAAAGAAAAACACATTCAAATTCTCTTTGGAGTGAACAAATTCAAAATCTTTTTCCAAGCAAAATTCAAATTCTCTTTAAAGCAAACACATTTAAAGCCTTTTTGAAGCAATTCAAACACATCCAAAGTCCTTTGTGAAAGGCATTTTCCACAGATAATTAGGTCACGAGCTTGAAGTGAAGATTGTGTGGTGTGGTTTTTTGTCAATAAGCTTACGTGGATCGCCTCATCACCAAACCTTTACAATCAAGAAGACAGCCACCTCAAGTATGTGTCTGTAACTCCTTACTCTGAACTTTGGCTAACCTAGGCACTAGTGCACTAACCTCTCCAAAGTTAGAGCAACTGTAGACCCTGAATTTTGACGTAGCTCCTAATTAGAATTACCTAATAAGAAAATGATTTCTCATAAATAGATAAAGAACAAAAGTGCCAGGATTTCTCTTGAATTTTATGTTTCCAAAATGTTTTTTGAGCTCTCCTGCAAGTTTTAAATGTTTAAAAACCCTTTTTGGATGTTTTTTTCCTCTTTTTCCTTTAATAAGGAGGTTAAAATGGTTTCAGGACAAAAAAAAGTCAATGGTCAAAGGCTGTGGCTCACTTTCTGAACCTATTTTGCATACGAAAATAGAGAAAAACAAGAAGATAAAAAATCTAATTTTAAACTTATCTAAAGATGGGATTTTTTCATTCCATCCTCATCCAAAATTAATTGTTTTATTAGGGATATTTAAACAAAAAAGGGAACAAATTTTGCTCTTTCTCTCTCTTCTACATCCCTCTCTTTTCTTTTTTTTTCTTTCTTCTTCTATAACTGAGACATAGAGTAAGAAAATTGGGAAAAAAAGACTAAGAGTACTAGAAATCCTTGTTCTTTGATGGAACCAACCTGAATGTAATATTTTGAGTCCCCAAAGCTTGTAAATTTAGTTTTTAATTTAAGTTAATTATGCAAATGACCATTTTTTTCATTGTTGCTTGATTTTTCTCAATATGTGATTTTAAATTTAAGCTTGTAAATTTATTGTTAATTGATTTTTGTATTCATTTCATTCATTAAATTATTTTAATTAATTAAAACCATGTTAACATTGAGTAAATAATTTAATTTGAAGGTTACTATTCATTATTTTCTTCCTTAGGTTCATGTTTTAATTTTCATATTTCTTAATTTAATCTTGATTTTCTTATTTAAATCACGTGTTTTATGTGTTTTAATGAGCTTTTTTAGGCTTTTAAAATGGTTAAATTTGCATTTTGATTTATTTTGGTTGCTTTTTATGGCTTGCAGGCATCGTTCCAGCAGCTAAAACTAGTTTCTAGACTAAGTCACGCCTTTAGTTGGACCAAGTCACGCCTTTAGGCCATGACTCAATGTGACTCCCTTTTACGTTGCTCTTCCTCTTTGGGCGCGTCACCTACACTCCACCATTCACATTTCCTTTTTTTGTCTTTTAGTGCTTTCTTTTTTACTGTTCCTTAGCCCAAATGTATTTAAATTGAATTCATTTGCTTTTAATACTTTTGCATTCACCTGCATCACGTTTTCCTTTCCTTTATTCTATATTATACTCCCTCTATTCCATTTTACGTTTTCCTTTCCTTTATTTATATTATACTCCCTCTATCCCATTTTAAAAGGTAGTTTTCTATTTTTAATAAAAATTAAGAAAATTATTAAAATACCTCAATTTCATAAAAAAAAATTATATTCATCGACAAAAATACCCTTTTATGTTTTCAAGAATTTTATTTAATTTTAGTTAAAAGTAGTTAGTGATAAGAAAGAAAAATATCAAATAAGATGTATTATATATATATATATATATAAACTTATCTCTCAAATTTCGAAAATGATATTTAAAGTGGGACAAAGTAAAATAGGAAAAACAAGCTTTTAAAATGGGACAGATGGAGTATTAGTTACCATTTTTAACTTATTAATGTTTATTGGTTTATTGTTTTGCTTTAGTTTAATAATATACTTTTATAATTTTGTTTATTTTATCAATGTAGTATTTTTTTATATATATTGTTATTTGTTAATTTTGTTAATATTCTTTTAATTTTCTTTATATACCTATTTCTTAGTTAATTATTAAATATATTAATTTTTTAACCATTTTAGTTGTTAATTAATTTGTTATATTAGCTTATTAATTAGTTGTTATAGCATATTTGTAATTTGTTATTTTCTCATCTAATTTATGATATGTCTTATTAATGTTATATTTAAATGTAATATTTTATATTTTACTAATCTTGAATTTATTATTGAATTTAATATTATTATTTTGTATTATTTAATTTATCAACTTTATATTATTAATATTCCTTTAATATGTTTTATTATTAATATTATCTTTTATATTTGTATCTTTTACTAGCCTAATTATCTAATATTCATAATTTAATTGTTAAAATAGTTTATTTACTGATTTGTGCCATACTTAATTCATCTTAATTTAATCATATTACTATTATTTACCTTTATTATTATTATTGTTATTGCCATTTATATATTTTTAGTATATTGTTATAATATTCATATTATTTACTAGGAGTGAGCATGGACCGGTTAACAAGTACATAAGCAAAAAAATTATCCAGTTCATTAATATCAGTTTTTAAAAATCACTAACCATTAACCAATATGTTACATTTGGTAAATCAGTCTATCGATTTTGATTTTTTAGTTTGGTTAACCATTAAAATTTATAACATAAAATTATAAAAGAAAAATTAGAAAAATTTCAATTCAATTTCAAATGTGCAAAGTAATTCAAAATAAAAATCACAAAAAAAATATAATTAATAGCTAATATTATAAATTAATAGCTAATATTATAAAATAGATTTGATATTTGTTTGAAATTAATATGCTTGATTACAAGTCAAATAAGATTTTGGATAATATTAAATGTTATAACATAAACTCTAAAATATGAGAAAATATAATTAAATATTATTAAGTAAAATATGAACGCTAATATATGATAAAAAATAACATATATAAAACTTAATTGGATACTACATATAAATATTAATATATAATTAAATAAAATGATATAATATAAATTTAGTTTAAAGTATTATATAAATTTTATAGGAAAATATGAAAATTTAAGGTATAAAAATAAAATATATTTTAAATAAACTTTAAAATACTGTTTTATATAAATTTTAAAGAAAAATAAAAAAATTTAAGATATAAAAATTAAAATATAATATACGGTTAATCGGTACATAAAAATCTAAACGGTCACAAAAAATCGAAAATATAAAAATTAAAAACTGTAACTGAGCCCATTGAATCAGTTAATCGTAAAAATCAATTCGATTTCGAATAGATTTTATGGTTAACCAAAATTTTGATTTTTTTTTTACTCACCCCTTTTATTTACATCCATTTTATTTATTAAGTTATCTTATTATGCCTTTATTTAATTACTTAATTGTTTTAGCATAAGTGTCATAATACATACTGCATGAATTCCAGACTACATCATGTATTTTACTAGTTTTGTCTATTTTATTATTTAAGGTTAATTACTACATTAATTTATTGAAATTAATTAATAATTTGTTATTTGCTACTTAATATAATTCGTTGATTGACTAATTATTCTCCTTTCTGTCATATTTTAATACGCATTTCACTATTTTGGGTTGGAGAATATAATGAAGCGAGATAGCTAAAGACTTATTTATTTTCTCATTTATTATTATTTGGGCCTGTATGATTATTATTTTATTTTCTTTCATTATTGCAAAGTACGTAATAATAAAATTTTTTTACATGCTAAATTAAAAACAACGCCAAAACTATTTCTACTTAATTGAATTGGATTTTCCTAATATAAAATTGGACTAATGTCTATCTTTTATCCAAAAATTACACAAGCCATTCTTTTAAAAAATATGCATGAGTAAACCAATGTTCCCAACTTAATCAATATTCCGATTTATGTATTTCTTACTTCTATTATGTATGCCTATTTTTACCTTTTTCTCCATTTATTGCAAACAATGGTTTTTCAAGCGATTAACTAAAATTCACTAAATGATTTTATACAAATTTGAGTAGGAATTTTTTTATAATCAAAGGGACCAAATGTCCTAATTTTTTTTCCACAAAATAACATGTAAATTAAGAGCCTCTCTTTATAAATACTAATGATTCTTTTATCATTAAAATTAACTAACATGATTCTCTTTCAAAGGCCGCATAGGCTCAATGCCCTCATTTTTACTCAAAAATACATCGAAACTCTATATTTTTTATAAATATATATGCGAGGACCAACATCTTCATTCAAAAGAACCCAATAAATTCCCCGATTTGTGTATGATTGCATTTATTCTTATATTCTTTATTGCTTTCTACATCATACCTTTAAAGCTATCAATATTCATGCTTTACAGCTTTCCAACGAGCTTGAATACATTTTTATTTTTCTAGCATAATCGTGGTGTGAGAAAAGAGATAAAATAAATCACTAAAACTCATTTATATAACGTTAACCAAAATATATAAATAAGAGTAAGGTCCCTGAACTATCTTCTGATTTTGGCCTCGTGAGGTTATAACTCATTTCCCAAAATTTTATTGGGTGGCAACTCCATGATACCTGCCTTATGGTGCCCAGCAGACGTCCTCATAGGTTGATCACCAACAATAGAATAGGGATATCCTGAGACGCTATTTCATGCCTTTTTGAGGCCCGAGGCAATACAGATTGGGTTAAATCTCTATCTATTATGAAGCTATAGACCTTTCCGAGTTAAATTAGCCTTTATTCAGTCTCGAGCCCTAAAAGTGAAATTTTGAGAGTAAATCGAATGCCTACAAGGTTCAGTATGCATTACAGCTAGTGGCGATGGGGATGAAAAAGATGAAGAATATGGTGTTAGATCCAAAGATAGTAATGTAAGGTTTTGGTAGGAGTGCTTTTCATACAGACATTTCCTTTCTCTTATCCGCATGAATGTTTTATAAGAACCTTTAATATTTTAGCAAGTGCTGCCCTTTCCTTTTTTTATTTTTTATTTATTTTTTTGGCCACTTTGCTTAGCTATGGATTATTGGTTAGTACCTATTTTGCATGTCCCACATTATTGGTCATCTGGTTTTTCCAATTTCCAAATCAAGTTAGAAGTTTCAATCATCTTTTATTTTGTTGTTTGCCCCAGTTATACACGACCTCATCAAAATGTCCAAATCTCAACCCTAAGGTCGATACTTAATCACCCTTAGTTCCCCAACCAGGAAAATACCCCTCACTAAATAAAACTAGCCAAGAAGTTGAAATGAAGGAAAGGAAAATGAAGCTTTGAATAGTCTTAGCTTCCCTAAAAAACCAACATCCCTTGATAAAAATGATTACTAGCAAAATAGTTGTGCTGATCAAAAGGATCATACAAACTCGACAAGTAAAAAAGTAGGACCTCTGCTTTTTCACGCTTTGCTAAAAAATATGCCGGCTTTGAAAAGCCAAGACACAATTTGCCACCCCAAAAAATAAAAACAATGTGGCCATGACTAGTTATTAAAGCATGGAGGATGCTAAATGTTGAAGGACTAATGATTAACCCAATATAACACCAATGCCGGAAAAGCTCCACAGCATCAAAACATGACTTGATCAAGTAGATATTGGTATAGACACTGTGACCTAAGACAGTCTAGATCAAGATTACCCGATGATGAGGAAATAGTATATTATTGATAGCAGGTATGGATATCGAAGCTCTAATTATGAATTTTGCACATTTTTCCTAAAGAGTTTATGATTTTTCAAGTGTTTTAACAAAATAACATGAAAAAACTTGATTTTGGACTTTAGAAATGACAGACAATCATCTGTCATGTGACGAATGATCGTCTATGGCTGTTTCTCTCTTATTCAGATTAAATTAGAGGCATTTTTGTAAATTTTATGGATTTTGCTTGAGAGACGACCGCCTATCATGAGGGATGGTCGTTTGTGATTAAAAACCCAAATTTTTAACATTTTTGAAAATTCAAAATAGAGGATTTTAATTCAGATTTGAGGGGATTAATATCTCTAGATTTGGGAAGGTAGAGTTGGAATTAAACTCTAACTCTACCCTAAGTATAAAAGCAAATATTTTAGGGTTTCCAGGAGGCAATCACACTTGATACAGAGTAAATCTTAGAGAGAAAAAAGCTAATTTCTCTCTCTCTAAGAAGAAATTTTCTCTAACAATCTTTTAATCAAAATAAACACACACACACACACAAAGAATCATCTGATTTTCTGAAAAAAAAACACAATCAGAGTGGAGATCTGGACTTTAAGAAATTCAGAGTTAGAATATCTCCTGAGGATAATATTCTAGGCTCCTTTTTTATTTTCTCTCTATAGAAACTCACTATGCTTGATTATGTCAATCTTTGTTAAAATAAATATGTTTAGGTGATGTGTTTTATTGATTGGTGTGCTTAAAGTATGACGAGCTATGAATCTGAATCAATGTGCATGTTAATGGCATGATTAAATAGAGATTTCCTCTATTATTCTATAATTTTAAGCTTTATTTTTATTTTGTAATTTTGTAATTTGATGAGTTTCTAGTGTGTTAAAGGCATGATTTAGGGCCATAGTTTTGCCTTAGCAGGTTTTAGGACTTAATAAGTGAGTATTTAGTGCTAGGTATAATTTTGCATGGTTTTCGAGTCTCTTTGCTGTATTCTTCCCTGTTCTATGTGTGAAAAAGGGAAGAAGCTCCCATAGACGGCCGTCTATCAATGTGACAGACGGGATGTCGCGAGGGTCTCTTCTTGTTTCATCTCTCATTTAGCTGTGGGCATCCGTTACCCATCCAGAGGCATCCATGGCTAGTTTTTTAGGTGTTTTTACATGTATTTTATGCATTTTATTATGTTTGTATAATTTCTTTGACCCTCAGAATGTTTACTTTGATTCTATGCATATTTCTATTATGTAATGTATAATTAAATACATAATCATCTTTTTTGTATTTTGTTATTTATTTGTACAATGTTAATTAATTTGTCTCTTTTGTGATTTTTATGAGTATGTAAATTCTTTTGCCTTTAGAAGACTTTGTGAGGCATTCTGCATTGGGATTCGTGCCCCAATCAAATGATGACTACCACCTGCCTCCATTTACTCGCTTTATTTGTTCCATTTGTTTATTATTTTATTCATTATTTTTTATTATTTATTTATTTTGGTATTTTGGATGTATTTTTATTTCGGGAATGTAATAACTAGTAAAAAGGGCTTTTTGTGCACATTAAAAAGGAAAAAGTACTCAAAATGATTTTTATTAAATAACTTGGATTTTTCCTTCAAAACTTGGATCAATATCAAATTTTCCATCCAAAGCCAAACAAAAGATAAAAAATAAGATTTTTATAAAATATGCATGAGGGAACCAATGTTTCCAATTTAAACTAATACCCCAATTTATGTATGTGTATCATTTTATTTTGGTTATTGGATGATTTTCTTCTGTAATAATTTTAATTAGTTGGAATTTATTTACTTATTTGTTTATTGCTTTATTGTTTGCTTGGGATGTTTATTTATTTCTATTACCTTGCATCGTGTGAGAGAGAAGAGTGGATTAAAATCTAAAACCCAATTATAAAGTAACACCTAACTAATATGCCTAATAAGTGTAATGTTCTGAACACCAATCTCTGTTTGGACATAAAAAAAGTCGAGAATTATTTTTCAATATTCTGTTGGGTGGTGACTCCATGACACCTACCTCTTTTGGGCCCATTAATAGATGTTTTCATGGGTTGACCAAAATACTTACCTATTTTCTAAAAAAAAAAGAAAAAGAATTAAAGGGAAAAGTGAAAATACTAAGTCTTGATTGAAATGATATGGATGCTGAGGCTTATCCATTCATCTGTTATTGGTGAGCAATGGTGTCTGAAATGATAATAGATGAGGAACTTTACTCCCTTAAAATGGTGATGAAAGAGCTTATATTAAATGTCTTTATCATCATCCTCCTTATCTTTCAATTAACTGCAATGTTTCTATTTAGGATTTAAAGTTAGATATAACTTTAATTTAATTCTCTCTATTAGAATTGAAATATATATCTTATTTAAACCTAGTCCATGTATTCAGTTATCAACAAATTAATGAGAAATTTCCATACAAGAAAAGTATTTTTTTCTAAGAAAATATGTTCCTGATTATAAAAATTATTTTTCTTATCCAACAGGTTTTTATTAATTCGTATTGGGAATTGTTTTTTCAATTGTGTCCTGTTGGTGTTGCTTTAGTGGAGGCATCACATCTCAGTGATTGATAATCAATACTTGATTCATATAGTTTGTGGTGTTGTTAAACAATTGCTGCTAGCATTTTTTTTTAGATAGAATTGCACATTATGTTTAAATGTTGTTCAATCATTTGCTAAGCTTCCATTGTTAGGATCTTTATCCTTGACTCTCTATTCTTCAGTGATATTTGTGGACATTAGTTTTTATACTTGGACCATTAATGCCTTTGTGGTGTTCCCTCTCTTTTTTCTTTTTCTTTTCATTTATTTTCTCTTTTTTGTGGTTTTATGTGGTTCGCTTCAATATATTTCACGCTTGATAAGTAATTATTTGATTGAGCTGATATATCCTTAATTTATATTTTCTTAATTTCCTTCAGGGTGCAGAATCTCAGTTAAGAGTTGCACCTTAACATTTTGTCTTTGTAATCTTGAACTTGAGATTCTTTCCTTGAACTTATTTTATGATGTCTTGAATCATGTTTAGACAGAAATTATCCTAATTAGTTTTCCCTACTAAGCCCTTAGGTCATTAATAATGAATTAAGCACAAGCAATCAATAATTTGGTACATAATTGCATCAAGGGCCTTCACTCAACAACATAAGCATTGCATATGTAGGCAGATATTTTGCATGAAAACCAAATTTTGTAATTTCATGCTCTTTTTTCTTTCTATTTTTTTCAAAATAATTCTGCTATTATATTTGTTAGTGATGCCATGTAAAATGTTTACTATTTGGTGTGTATTTTCTTTTATTTAAGTAGTTAAGTATGTAATATTATGTGTATTTTATGTGTTTATATTTAGTTTATGTGTTTATTTGTGTTTTTAGGTCAAAGTTGGTGCAAATGTAAAGTGAAGTGATGAAAAGGTGAAGGATTTAAATGAAGCTCACGAGTCGTGAAGAAGCTCACGAGTCGGACTGAAGTGCACGAGTAGTGAAGAGGCTCACGAGTGACACAAAGGCGACATGTTCACTAGTCGTGAAGGCATTCACGACTCGGTAGGCAAAGTTGAAGAAGTTCACGAGTCGGAGGAAAAATTATGAGTGAAGAAGACTTGATGGAGTTTACGACTCGGCAGGAAGTTCACGAGTCGGCAATGACACCTGTTTTTCAAGCGATGCAATTCTTCAGCATACATTTTCTCAACCAACCATCATGACCTTTCATGGCAACTTTTCACATTGACAACTATTATGAAGAGACATGTTTATAGAGTTATTCCCTTTATAAATATGGATGGCATTAACTGAAAAAGAGATCGATCAATGTTTACTTTTTAGAAATACAATTATTATTTTTGGATAAACATTTTTACTTAGTTTTTAGTAGAAGATGGCAAAGGGACATAGCCAAAGGAACAAGAGATAAGTTTCATTGTCTTGTTTATCTTAAATTTAAATATGTATCTGACTAGTTTCCTTTGTACATTATAAATATGTACTAGCATTTGTTTTAGACATGTTTATTATTCTTATTATGAATGAAGTATGATTTACATTCATTTGTGTGCTTTGATTTGCTATCTATGATTGACCACTATATTTGGCATATTAGTTAATTTGTTCACAACGAGAGTTGGAATTCTTTGATGGAAAAATAAATGAATGTACTTGAAGCATTGAGTTCACTTAGAGATAAGGAATTCACTTTGAGGAGTTAAAGAATTGGCATAGAGCTTTATAATTTTTGTTTATCTCTATAATGACAAGATAGTGCTTATAAACTCTAAATGAGAACATCTTTACTGACAACGAGAGTTGTTTTAAAGAATCTTGGCTAAATTCTCCAGTCACTTCATTCATACAATTACTTGATCTTGTTCTTAAATGAATTGCTTCTCTTATTTATAATATATATTCATACCATCATTTAAGTTATCTTTAATCCAATTTGATTTAATATATGCAAAGTAGTTTAGATATTTAATTAAATACATAATCTTAATTTTATTCGTTAACTATCTATCTACTTTTTGTGATTTCAATATAAAATTTATCTTATTTTCTTTGAAACGATATTTTACTCATTCTATACACAATTTAATGAGACTAAGAGTTCAATTAAATTCCCATCAGTTATTTCTCTTAATATATATCTTGTCATGCTAGGGTTGGGAGACAGGCTGTCAACATTCCTTCATTCATGGTGATGGTTGACTTCTAAATGCACATTGATTTCTCCCTTAACAAGCCCCTTTGGTGGTGGATTTCCCGGTAAAGCGAAGAGAAGGAACCTTAGGGTAGCTACCAAGAAGAATGCCGGTAGGGATGGTGATAAAGAAAATGAAGAATGAGGTGTTAGATCCGGAGACAGTGACGTAAAGTTTTGGTAAGAGTGCTTTCCATATAGAATTTTCCTTTCTCATGTCCGCGTGAATGTTTTATGAGAACCCTTAATATTTTATAAGGAATGCCCTTTCCTGTTTATTTATTTTTTCATCCGTTTGTGGCAACTTTGCTCGGCTATGGGTTGTTTGGTTAATACCTGGTTTCAACAATCTTCTTAGTCATAATCTCATGAACTCGGCATGTATCTAATTTTAGCCTTGTTTATCATGAAGGGACTGTATTATTCATTTGAATTGAAGGCTTTAATTAAATTGTCAACTATTAGAACATATACCATGAGTAATGAGTACAAACTAAAAAAATTGATTCTTAATATGCTTGTAGCAATACATTTCTGCATTTGAACACACACAGACTTTCACGTCAAGTCATTCAAAACACTGCGACCTTTAGAGACAGGGCGTTCTGAAAATATGTGATGGCCTATAATGTTTACTCCCCATTTAATTTTTTCTTTCTTTCTTTCTCCATTTGTACAAAGGCATAGATCCATCATCCATGCTATGTATGCATATTATTATCATTGCGTCCACGATTTTTTTATTAACCAATCCAAATCATGAAGTACCATATATAGATATCACTAAAAGAGTTTCTCCTTTCCTCGTTTGTGAAAATATTTAATTGAATGGAGCAAGTTTTTACAATATAAAAATCGGGCAACCGGACTTCTTTGAATTAGAGAAAATAAAATCAATAAAACATTTATAGTAAGTTATTATGAATTGCAATATATTATTTCACAATAATAATTATTAAAAATATATTAAGCAAGCCTTGTATTTGAATTTACAATTTGAGTTTTGCCACAAATTCGTCAATATTCATGTCAGAAGATCCACCTTGTATTGCTTGTTTGGCAAGATATTTCCATTTATCTGAATTCCTTCTGAACTCAATGGCTCTGTCTCCTTCCATCACTTCCCTTATACACAAATCAATTTCTTCCTTGGAGACAATTCCTTGCTTATCAACCTTAACCCTAACACCAATCTTCCAAACCTCATTAACCAACTTAGCATTGGTTGTCTGATCAGACCATTGTGGCATTGCCACCATTGGAACTCCCATGCTCAGTGCCTCAAGTGTTGAGTTCCAAACCACAATGGCTCATAAAGCACCCAACAGACTTGTGTGCTAGAACTTGTAATTGGGAACACTAATTTACAAACATGCCCTTATTTGATGTGTCCTCCACAAACGAGCTTGGAATTTTTTCTGCTTCTGATTCTCTGACTACCCACAAGAAATTGTAGTTGCTGATTTTGAGTCCACTTGCTAATTCTTCCATTTGCTTTTCTCCTAATGCAGCTAAGCTTCCAAATGATACATAAACTACTGAACATGTTTGCTTTGAGTCTAGCCACTCCATGCAACTCTTGTTGTTGGGTTTGAAGAGGTTGATTCCATGATTCTTGTCTTGTTCCACAGTTGTTGGCCCTACTAGCTTCACTGAGTATTGGGTTGCCAGCCACCTCATTACCTAATCAAACTTAATTTGAAACTAATAAGCTTAACATAATCTAATAAAAGTTAATTAAGAAAATCATGAATTTACCAAATATTCATCAATGTGATAGCAGTTAAAAAAAAAATCGTTATTTGCATCCGGTCTACCATAGATCAAGACCAATCCAGTGAATGATTGCTGTCCAGACTGTTTCACTTACACAGGATCATATAATTACATTAGTCTAGATAGAGCATGCGTAGGTAATACATCATTTCATTGACCTGGTCTGCAAATGGATGGATAGAAATATATGATATCCTCGTCATTCATGACGACTGATGGGCCCCCACAAGGTGAAAAAAGTAGGGTAATTCGGTTAGTTCGGTTCAGTTTCGGTTAATAAAGTACGTGAATTCCTAAATGAAAAAACATAATCATAAAGTTGAAATTGAAAATATGTATGTACCTCTTCTTCTAAGGTGTTGAAAGAGTTAAAAAAGATCCAATCAGCATCCTTAACGTTTGAGAACTGGCCAGTCAATAAGCTTAAATGGTATGGACAGTGGAGTTGATCAAAAAGCGAAGTGGGAAGGTCAGAGGTCGCAAGCAATGGCACCCCTTTTAATGAAACACAGCCCTTGTCATCGTCAGCAGCTGGAACGAAACACATCCCTTTTAACGTATACACACATGAAATCATGAATATAAACAATATTGAATTCAAATAATGGCATACAAATCAATGTTATTAAAACCGAACCAAATAAAAAACCGGCAAGTTGGAAGTTCGTGATTCGACCGGTTCAATCGGATTCAATTGAATTTTTTTTATTTTTAAAATATTATAATTATTATAATTTTTTGAATACTATTGTATAAAAATTAAAAAAATATTCATCAAATTTTAAATATATATCACAAATATTTTAATAATAAGTTACGAAAATAATTTTAATTTTATTATTACAAGTGATTAATTATGGATTATTGAATATCATATACTAGAAACATAAAAATACAATCATATCATGAAAATAATTTCATGTTTAGATGGAGTACTAATAAAGTGAACACAAAAAATATTAACCTTGCATATATGAGTATAATTATATTTAATTACAATAAATTCAAATAGATAATAAGTATATTAAATTATTAAGTGACATTTTTAGAATTTAAAATACTAATTTTTTAATAAATAAATAATAAAATTTTAATATATATATATATATATATATATGTATGTATGTATATTTTAAATTTCCATTATTTATTTATTTGAAAAAAATTAATATTTTAAATTCTAAAGATATTATTTAATAATTTAATATACTATTACAATAATCCAAATAGATAATAAGTATATTAAATTATTAAGTGACATATTTAGAATTTAAAATATTAATTTTTTCAAATAAATAAATAATAAAAATTTAATATATATATATATATATATTTGATTACAATGAATCAAAAATATAATAAATATATTAAATTATTAAGTGATATACTATATATATATATATATATATATATATATATATATATATATATATATATATATATATATATATATATATATATATATTTGATTATAATGAATCAAAAATATAATAAATATATTAAATTATTAAGTGATATATTTAAAATTTAAAATATTAAGTTTTTCAAATAAATAAATAAACAAATAAATATGTGGGTGGGTGAAAAAATTCAAAAAAAAATTGATTTTTTACATTTTTAGCAAAAAATCTGATTTTGTCCGGTTCGCCGGTTTTCCGGTTCTACCCAATTTTTTCCGGTTCAATCCGGTTTTTTGCCAATTCGATTTTCAGTAGTCAAACCAACCGGCTGGCATACCGGTTCGCGGTTCAACCGGTTCAACCGGCCGATCCGGTTTTAATAACATTGATACAAATAGATCCCCAAGCAGAAACTTCCGGAAAGAGCAGACAATTAATGATGATGTGGAATTAAATATATGGCTCACAATCAAAACCGAATCAATCTTTCATAATAATGATAAAATTCGTGGAAGAAAATATTTGTCATTTCTATTTGTTAGGAAATAAATGTTAATAAAAAAAATTACATGTAAATATCTTTGTCACATTTGATATTAGCATTTTGCTCAATTTTATGGGGTTTCTGAAATGCAAAATTAAATTAATCTTATTAATGAATTTAAATTATTAATAAATAAATAAATAAATAAATAAATAAAAAGACTAATATGGTAAGATCAGGCCAAACAAATAGGCTAAGGCAAAAAACAAAAATAGGCTAAGGGAATATATATATATAATGCAAATAGTAATGAACGTGTAATTTTTTTTATTTAAAAAATCTATTTTTCAAGTTTTTATTTAATAATATGATTCAAAATTTTGTATCAAATTTATATTTTTTTTATAATTCAATTAGGTCATTCTCTATTAGTTTTTCTAATTAAAACTAAAATCAAGATTAGTAAATGTCGCATTTAAACGTTAGATTGAAAAAAAAATAGTCTTTAAATATTTTGCACAAACTGGTTCATGTTCTATTTCATTAATTTGGATCTCATATTACCTTATTTTCCAAAAATAATTTTTAATATTTATTATTTTTATATTTAACATTTAAATTCAACATTTTTAATTTAATTTTTTTAATTGATTAAGTTAACAAATTTTTTCAAAAATAATAACTTGCTAATTTATAAAAAAGTTATTTAGAATAAAAAATTGATATTTATTTTTTAATTAACTTTTATGGATAACAAAATTTTTTTATTTGTCTTAAAAAGTTAATTAATACCAGCATGATTAATAATAAAAATCACTTTTATATTAATTTGGATAAAATTAACGAAATTAAAGAAAATGAAACATATTCATTTAATATCATTAATGATAAGAAAAACATATTCAGATGGGTATTAACTGAAATGATTCAAAAACATTTAGGATCTAATTATTATATTTTAAACCATCACATTATAATTATGAATTGACTGATGTCAAACTTGAGGAGTTTTTAGAGTGGTCACTAAAATATTTATAAAGCAAGCCATATGTTAAGTCCAACAATCATATTTATTTAACAGAAACTTTCTTTAGCAAATTTATTAATGAAAAGTTTCATTCTTGTCATTTTATTTTTTTAGCTATCCGCTCGAAATTCACTTATCCTTTTAATTCAGATTTGTTGAAAGTATCAATAATACTTAATAATAACTTTAAATGTCATTAAAAATAATTGAACTTGAGACTTTTAACATTTTTAATTTAATTCTGGTTATGAGAGCAATTTCTAATGGTTGTGTATGTTAATTTTTTTGAAAATACATACAAGTCATCAATCATTTTGAACAATTAACAAGCATATATATTCTCAACATGCATGCAAATCCGACTGAATTTAAATATTTCTTCTCATAATTTCCTTAATTAATTTGAGAAAACTGGTCTATAAGTGAAAGAGAGATAATTGTTTGCATATATATACTCTCACTCTTTAGAATTACATAAAAGTTGTGTAACGAATTCTTGAATGTTGTTATCAGAAGTTCCACCTTCATCAACAGCCATTTTAGCCAATTTCTTCCATTTCAGAGAATTCCTCTTAATCTCGTTCCCTGTTTCACCTTCCATTACTTCTCTTACACATCTTTCAATCTCTTCTTTTCTTACAATTCCATTTTCATCTTTCTTCACTCTAACACCTACCCGCCAAACATCAGCAACGAACTTAGCATTTGTGGGCTGATCAGTCCACTGTGGCATTGCCACCATTGGCACTCCTATGCTCAATGCCTCAAGTGTTGAGTTCCATCCACAGTGAGTTATAAAGCACCCAACAGATTTATGAGCCAGAACTTCTAATTGGGGGCTCCATCTCACTACTAGCCCCATCTCTTTAGTCTCTTCCATAAAGTTTTGTGGGAGTTTTGTCTCTTCTGATTCTCTTACTATCCACAGGAAGCATTTTTTAGTTGCTTTTAGACCCAATGCTATCTCTGCCATTTGGTCTTCTCCTAGTTCAGCTAGGCTCCCAAATGATGCGTAAATAACTGAGCTTGGTTCCCTTGAGTCTAGCCATTTCATGCAAGCTTCTGAATTGGGTTTGAAGAGGCTGAGGCCATAGTCTTTGTCATCTTCCAACCTCTTGTCCAAGAACATTGATGGAATTATTGGTCCTATTGGCTTTATTGGCCACTTGCTTGCCATCCAATTCATTACCTGGCAAATCAAGAGATTAGAACATTAATCAAATGAATACTAATTAATTAATGAGTTTCCCGTCTCCCCTTGACCAAGTTAGTAGGCAAATATATTGCAAATGAATTTAGTTACTTGCTTGAGCCTTGGTGAGCATCCAACAAGGCCAACTTAGATTTAAATTTGCTCAATTATGGATAGGACAGTGATTTAGTGACTTGGAACACAAAGATTTTCGAGCAAACATGCAATCCACTGAAATTCACAAACAGTGGAGGCCATGGATTGTTTGAGTTCGTATTAACCCAAATAACCTTTTTCCAATTACTTTAATAGTCATATTATTTGTGATTATTTGGATTAAATATTTAAGAAAAAATTATTATATTAGTTTGAGTTTATTTTTAATGAATTAAATAGATTACATTTTTATCAATTATTTTTTATGTTTGGAATGTAAACTTGAAGTTATTTTCCAATTATTTTGAAGTGTAGAATGTAAGTTAGCGTATCAATTATTAATTAGATATTTATAAAATATAATTTTCGGTTGTTCAGGATCTTAAAATTTTGGGCTATTTCTATTGGACCCTATATTTATTTCAAATCAAATCGAATGAAATTTTGTCTTGATGTTTGAATTATTGGGATTGGATTGGGCCCTGATATTTCCAAAAATATCAAAAATAGGAAAGAGGGCAAGGACTCAACAGTGAGAAGCTTCCTGGAGCCTGCGAGAGAGAACATCTGATCGGACCAGGGTAGGCTCTGATGCCTAAGTTAGCAAAGTGTCTTTTTAGACAGAGAAAACAAATAGAGACAGTTTTAGAGAGCGATTGGCATTGCTAGGATTCTTTGTGTTGCCTCAATTTATAGTGTTTTGATAATTCGTAGGCTATTAGGTTCTTGAGTGCCTTGAATGGTGACCTAATGGTGGTGATGTGATTGCACTGTAATGACCATACTTGATTAGGTGAGTAATATCAGGCAGAGATACGGAGGTTATACTATCAGACTGAGGTGACAGCCTTATCACGTCAATCCGATCGAATTATTCGAGGCATTCTTTATAGGCTCTCATGTGTATTGGGCTTTTAGGTTTTGAGGCCCAATTTCGAAGGATGTTATCATTTGTCCCCCTCACAAATCAATCCAATCGAATCTCTGTGTCTTGATATCCAAAGGTCGAGGTTCATTTTAAATTTGAATTTCAAATTCAAAAGGAATCCCTTTCTTGGATGGTTGTCATCTGTAGACAACGCTTTGTGAATCGCGCCATTAATGGCTCCTACAAATTCGGGCCACCTGGAATCTTCTTATTAGGCATATTAAGTGTGTTAGATAAGTCATTATTCATTTCTTATAAATAGGTGTTGGGTTTTTTCTTTCATACTTTTACAAAAATTTTAAGATTTTAGGGCTTTTAGAGTTCTTTGTGTTTCGACATTTCTTTCCTACTTTTCTGGGTTTCCTGGTCGATTTCATCAAGTAAGCTTTCTTTACTTGCATGAGTTATTTTAATTTTGCTTCATCTCCTTTGTCTTTTGGGTCAACATCTTCATCGTCTTGTTCGTCCTCAGAGTTAGGTATTTTTGATATTGTTCTAAAGTTTGCTTCTTATGAGCAAATTAGGAATTCCTTTTTCGAGATGGTACCTCTGAGGATGGCTTCCAGTAGTCGTGTTCTAAGCGGAAGCAGAGATGGTTTAGATATTGGATTTCTTGAAGAATACCGCAGTAAAGATCCCATAGCCGACCATAATAAAATTATTGTTGTGTAATTGAATGACTTTAGGACAAGATACAAAATTTTGAAGGATGTATTGACTCTGGCATGCCCTATGTCTATGTTTGTTTTTTACGATTTATTTGGGGAGAATAAAAATGAATGGTTTTTATGTTATGAGGATAGTTTGAAATGTGGTTTGCAATTTCCTTTACCTCCTTTAGATGCTAGTATTCTTAGAGGTTATAAGGTCATCCCAAACCAACTAAATCCAAACATATAGAGGTCTATTACTCATTTTAAGATCATCTGCGAAAAAGTATAGGTAGTTCCTTCCCTAGAATTGTTTACCCATTTATTCTACATTTTTAGCCATGATAGGGGAAATGAGTAACATTCTCGAATAAGCATAAAAAAGGATTTTTACTCTTCCTACTTCTCTTAAAAGGTTTAAAAAGAATTTTTTTTCAGTTGGGTGGAAGGGAGGTTTTGGAGTGAGCCCACGCCGATTGGATAAATCACACTTTTTAAAAGATTTAACTTCTAATTTCGATGGTTTTAATTTGTGAATTAGCACATTAATGAAGTTTCTCGAAGACCATCAGGGAAAACCAATCAATTCTAACTCTTTATTGGATCCTTTAGACGGACCGACAATTTTTGAGGCCGATCATCCCATTTTTTATCATAAGCATAATTGTTGTATTATGCTATTTTATTTTGTGACGTTTTTCTTTTATTAACCCATTTATCTTCTCTTTTCTTGTAGCTTCCATGGATACCGATTTTGCATCGAAGGTGTCGAATAGTATTAAGACAAATTTTAAGAAGAAATAGAAAAAATATACCCCTAAAGGTGGCAAATTCGCTCGGCCTAAGAAATCCTATAAAACTTTTGGACTAACTCTCTAAGACGAGCCTGAAGAAGTAACGAAGATTTCTTCTCAAGCCGATGTTAGGGAAGCCTCAGATAATCACCCTTTTACTCCTGCTCCTATGACTGCCACCCTTCTCGCTGAAGGCGGTATCGAGGGCTAAGTAGCATCTGATACTCAGCCTGCTTTTGGTTTTGCTAGATTTGCCTCCAATCAGTCTGGCACTGAGGGGCATGCTTTAGCTCGAACTTTGTTGCTAACGTTTAGAATTAAGAGCCTAAAAAGGCTTATACATCACAAGTTTGGGGGAGGAGTGCTCCACTTAAAATGCTCAAGTGCTAGACTTTGTTAGCTGAGGACTAATATTTGAGAAGGATTTGACCGAGATGGGTCCTGTTTCTTCGCCTCACAAAGAATTGGGCAAGATCAATTTTAAAGCCATAAGGGTAGGGATTTTTTTTAACTCATCTAAATGGTTGAATTTTACTAGGTTATGCAAAGGGCAATGCACTTATGTACGGAGAACATAGCTTGGAGGAGGTAACTTTTAGAAAAGGCTAGTGCTAAGCGAGAGTTAAAGGAGAAGATGGGGGCTACGAGTAAAGATTTCAAGGAAAAATTGCAAGTTGTTTGTTTAGAATCGTCAGCTAAAATCCAAGAACTTTTGAACAAGTATGTTGAGTTAAGTAGTCAGATTTAGTAGTTTCTGAAAGAAAATAGCTCTCTTTGCTTAGCGGTTGAGGATCTTCATAATAAAGAGAAGTATCTTCATGAACTTTATAAAGGAGAAATGGAACGACAAAAGAATGAACTAGACAAACAAATGAGAACTATTCAGTCTGGAGTGTTTGCCAAAGTCATCTATAAGTGTCGAAGACATTTTCCTAAAAAGGATTTTAGCTTTATGGAAGATCCTGCTCCACTCCTCGAGCCTCCGATTGATGAAGAGGATTATGAAGAAGATGAAGAGAATGCAGAGAATGAAGAAAAAGCAAATGCAAAGAGTTAATAATTTGCCTTTGTATTTTTAAGATAGTTTTTAAATGAAGGACTGAGTTTTTGATTTTCTTTTTTAAAGTTCATTTGTGCCATTATAAATGCAAAATTTTTTTATCAAAATAATTTCCATCAGCCTTATAAGTTAGGATTTATATATAGTTATTACAGCATATATTTTTTTAGCACCTCTACATTCCAAGATCTAGGGAGTTCAAATCCATTCATTGATCTTAGTCTATAAGTTTTCCTACTTAATACTTTTGATATTTCATAGGGACCTTCCCAATTAGGCATGAGCTTCTCGACTCCTGCATTACCTGTGCCAATTTTTGCTTTTCTTAGGACCAAATCTCCGATATTGAAAGTTTAGAGCCTTATCTTGTTGTTATGGTATCTAGTCATTCTTTGTTTGTAGGTTGCTATTCTCGCATTGGCATCTTCTCTTTTTTCTTTCATCAAATCAAGGTCTTATTTTCTTTCTCCTTTATTTTCTTGCTCGAAGTAGAGGGTTAACCTATAGGAGGAAATTCGATCTTTATTGGTATGATTGCTTGCAATCTATATACTAGTGAAAATGGTGTCTGATGTGTTCCTTCTCTTGGGAAATTCTTGTAAGATCACATGACGCTCTGTAATTTTTCTGTCTAATTTTCTTTAGCATTTCCTAATCTCTTCTTTATTCTTTATAGTATTATCCTATTGGATACTTATGTCATACCATTGGTCTGTAGATGAGTGACAGAGGTAAATCATAGATTGGTCTTAAAGTCAAAGCAGAAAGATCTAAATGTGGAGCTATCAAGTTGCTTCCCATTATCTATGATGAAAATCTTCGACAAATCATCTGTAGATAATCTCTTTCTAAGTGAAAATTTTTATTTTTTCTGCTGTGATGGTAGCCAAAGGTTTGGCTTCTATCCATTTGAAGAAGAGATCAACTGCGATGACAAAGAAGTTCATTTGTGTGTCAATCCGATCGAATTGTCTAAGGCGCTCTTTATGGGCTCACTTGTGTGTTGGGATTTCAAGTATTGAGGCCCAATTTTGAAGGATGTTATCAATTCCACACCTAAACTGGCCTATCCTGAATAAGTAGTGTCTAGTCTAGCAAATCTCAAGTATAGTAATTTGCCAACTCAAGTAATATACGTTAAGGGTCACAAAGAATAGGACTATCTAAATCAATCCCTAAGGGAGTTAATTATGGTTTACATCCAGTGAAGCATACATCATGAATCCAATCAAAAAACATGTTTTTTGGGTTTCTTTTTTATTTTACTAATTTAGTTTAATATTCCGATTGTAATAAATTCCAACAACTTGTTTATATACCAACCTAGCCTTATATCCATCTATTGTCCCATCTGTTATTCTTTTCAAGAGCTGTTACCTCTGCATCTATATGTATATGATCTTCAACACTTAGGAAATTTTCTCCTTGTTCTTGAGTAGAATTAGAAGCAGTCTCAATACCCTCTGAGCTAGACTCATAATTTCGGCAATTCTTATATATATATGGGTGAGGAAACTTTGGTTATAACCAAAAGATCGAACCAAATTGTTCGATTTTTTAAATTTGATACGGTTTTTTAATTTTTCGGTTCGATTTCGTTTAAGAGTTTTCAACATATTTTGTTAATTTGATTCGGATTTGGAAGGTAAAAACCTTATAATAACTGAACTGACCGAATATCTTAGAAAATTATATACATTGTTTTGTATATGTCCTTCAATTGTAACATAAAAATATATATTAGATAATATAAATCCTATATTATTTAAAAATTTAATGCCAAAATACTTCTAAATTCTAATTAAGTTCTAATCACTTAAGAATTTACAAACTTATAGTTGCCTATAAGTTTTTATTCATATATTTTTATATTATTGACAAAATTATTTTAAAAATTATCTTTAAATAAATAACTACTACAAAAAATGATCGTTTTTATAAATAACTTACAAAAATATTAATTGAACATAGATTTTCATTCTTGATTCCTAATAGTGAAAGGCCCAAAATCTATTAAATATTTTCATTCATATATATATTTTTAAATAATATCTAATTATCTATTAAATTTATTTATTTGTTTATAAGTCATTTCAATTTCTGCATCTAGGTTAATTAAAGGATTGTAAAAGAATAAATACCAAAATTATAAAATGTTAATTTTTTCATATTTTTAATTTTAATTAAAGTGAACATTTTCATATTTTTCATCATCAAGAAAAAAGTTGTAACTCAGTAATACTTCAATTTCAAAATATTATCCTCAATTCCAGCTAGTTTGTATCAATTGAACATAATTTAGATTGAATTAAGTACTATCTATTTGAGAATTTTAAAATTATTTGATAAATGATTTTTATGATTTCCGACTTCTTTCAAATTTTCTTACTTGTTATAGTAACAACGACATGCAACAAGTTAAAATTCAAGTTACTGATTCTTGAGAAAATAATTTTTTAGTTTGCTTTCATTGAAGTCAATCTTCTAAATATTTTGAAACACAAGCATAAGCACAGACAGAATGCAGCCTTAATAAGCAGTGTGTATCAAGGGCTCATTTTTAGGATTGATTTAACTCTTCCATTTTTTTCTTTTCTTCCTTTTTATAAATTTTTCATACCCATATTCATATTTTCTACTAGACTTAACAACTAAACAAACAAACCTATTTATGGTCGGGCTCTTTGCCTGTTTCGGACCGGATTTTTGGCCCTATATATTTTTTTTAAATATTTTTTATATCCGTATTTAAATTTAAGAGTAAACAGTTATTACAGAAAGATTAAAAGAGATATCGAGTAATAATGTGAAAATGATGAACGTAAAAATTTAATTTGTGAGTTTTTAGAAAAAGTAAAATCAATATTTAAGAAAAAATAAAAAGGATGAAATAAAGATGAAAGTAGAAATTTAATTTCTGATTTTTGAAAAAAGTAAAAACAAAACATAATGTTAGAATGAGATGTTAAAAACACAAAATGTAAATGTTGAAAAAAAATTTAAAATATATGATATTTTTTAATACAATCACATATTTAGTTAATCTAAAAGTATCAAATTAACATTAAATGTTTATCTTCTTAAATATATATTTTTATTAATATTCTAAAGATATATTTATTTCTTAGTTTTGGTAAATATTTAAAGATAATTTGTTGTTGTTGTTGTTATTATTATTATTATTATTATTATTATTATTATTATTACCTAGTAGCCTTGGTGGCCTGTCCTTAAAACCAGCACTAGGTGGACCCAAAGCAATGGTGAGTGGATCCAAAACTTTTGGGTCCTCACAATTGTAGAAAAACTCCTTTTATTTATTTATTTATTTATTTTGGTTGGACCCTCTGAAAAAATTTTAGTTCAATGTTATATTATATTATAGCCTCCCTCTTCTCTTCATCTTGCATCCATTTCTGTCTCCAAAGGGACAATTTTGAGAATATATTAACATGTGTAAATACTTAAGAGAATGTAGAAACCTTTAAGAAATTATTTTCTAAATAATTCCAAAATTTCTAAATAGTTCTGCAATTTTGCTTAGAATTGTGTTGATTTATCATAATTAATGGTATCAATGTCTTTTAAAAATATTTGAAAAATAAATAAAAAGGTATAGAGTTGAACTAAAAATGAAACATAAGTTTAGAGAAAGAACATAATTGAAATGGGATAAAAATATAATTTAATAAATAATAAAAATAAAAAACTTATATTGATGAAATAAGAATTGAAAGATGAAATCTCGAAAACCACTACAGTTTAGGGACCAAACATAATTTTTACCTTTGGTAAATTAAAGGCAGGTTACTGAGGAAATTTCGGAACCACACATTAAGCCTATCTGAATTATGGGAGTACACATTTCATAAAAAAAAAATAATAATAATACAAACAAATAAATAAAACAAAAAAAAAGAAAAAGAAGAATAATTATTGGCTAGCAGAATACTACGTCCACATGCAAATACATAATTAGATGATTCAAATATATACACACAATATATCCTCAATATGAAATTATTAATAATGGGTTTATATGATATTTTTTACGTTTTTATCTGTAAATTAGCTAACTGTGCTATTTAAAACCGGTAAAAGGTTAAAAACATAGTATATTGAAATGCCGCTAAACAAGACATTCGTGGGCTATGTGGTGCTTCATAAAAATCAGTGTAATTAATTTGAAAAAAACAAAACAAAACATGCTCAAGTTATTGAGTTTGGAGGGTACGTAATTAATAAATCAAACATACCTCATCTTCAAGCTGATTGAAAGTATTGAAGAGAAGCCAATCAACCTGATGAACTCTATAAAACTGGCTAAAGAAAAGGTCATAAATAGCTGGATATGAGGCCGGATCACGAATAAAAGAAGGCAAATCATCAAATCCCATTTCTGGAAAACCAGGCAAAGGAAACTTGATACCCCCTTGAAGCCCATGGTAATATAAAGCAGTAACAGCACAATTCTGAGTGAAAAAAGAAGCACCGTTTATCCCTAAACTGTGAGCCACATCAAGAACCCCTGGCATAATTGAGTCATATATCACACACTTAACTGGAGTTGACGAGCTCCCATGTTTCTGTATTAGCTCTGCTAAGCTATGTGGGACTGTGGCCTTGTATTTTATAAGGAATTCATCGTGATTTGCTGCACTTTCTCCTTCTCTGTATCCGTCAAAAATGGTTTCTATGTTGATATCATCAGAAGATTGGAGGGATTTGGCTATGGAAGTTGAGGCTAGTACTGTGACTTTTATTCCTTTGGAAACTAAACGTTTTGAGAATTGAAGCATTGGGTTTATGTGACCTTGAATAGGAAATGGTAAAATCAGTACATGGCTTTTTGCTTTCTCCATTTTTGTTTTCTTAATAAGAATTTCGTAGTTTTCTTTCGCATTTATGTGCTTATATAGACAGGATGCTTAAATCCTAATATGTATATATATTTTTATTGTTATTATTATGTTATTTCAAGACTATTGGAGTATAGAAGGATACAATCTGAATCTACGAATAGTAACATGTTCCGTAAGCGCCGACACAATTAGTGATGGAGATCACCATGCATCTGTACCAACAGTGCCTGTAAGAAAAAAAAAATGTATAATGGAAATAGAAAATTAAGGACTCAGAACATGTTCAAAAACAACTGTCCTTAAGGCTTTATTCGTCCTCACTTGGTAAACAAGTTTGCTAATGAGTATCAGACGAATAACCTCCAGGATAAATCTAAGTCTCACTCGAAAAACTGCACACAGCAAAACATGAAGAATTTCCAAATCTCTACTGTGAAATATTGGAACAAAGTTGCAGAATATTAAAAGATTTTTTTTTTTAATTCTGTATAGAAACTGGAACTACGGGCAGTATATATAGATGAAGTACCGCTACCGCTCGGAGAGTCACAACTCTCAATAGTTATTTTAATTCAAACAAGCACAACTGTTGGTTGAGATCTGAACTAATGCGTTGAGACCGAACAGATGCCAAATGAATTGGTGATGAATAAGATCCAAAGCACCGCTTCATACTGACCCATTCCAAAAACAACGCTCCACAACAGTACCACAAAACTTGCAAGCCTATAGCATGCATTTGTCTATGTGTAACAATAGAAATAGGATTAATTGTTTAAACAAAACCTTTTAAATGCTTCATGTGAGCATAAAAAACCAACAATCCCCCACTTGTTTAAATAATTCATTTCAATAGACTGCAAAAATAATCCTTGATCGTTGCATGCGTAGAAAAAGTATCTTTCGATTTAAAACCTTTTGTTAGTTTAAGTAACTCAAGACTACATCAATATGAATGGTGTCCGAAGATTAAAACCAACATTCCTTATGACATAATCGGAGTCACTAAACACATACAACTCTCTTATTTCGTTGAGAATTTATTTCACTTAGCACTATTATGGCCATGTACTTTATCCTGTTTTTCATGAACCTCTAGAAAGTAAACCCTCTAACTCTCTTAGAAACAGCACCACTTCTTTGTTCACATAGGTGAAGTTCCTCTAGAGTTTTCGTTACTAGAATGCTTTTATAACTTCATTAAAAATTTAATTCATCCTCCAAATGGTAACGGACGGTATTGTTCTCATATGAGGCCCACAAGATTTTAACAATACCAACAATCAATCGCAGTAACTTGTTATTACCCATTAAAATCTAAGGACTAGAAGTTTTCTAGAGTTAGATTGGGTTACCATTACTGTTGATTTTTCAAGGGTTTTAGTCCCATATCTTTTGAAGTGCTTATTACTATATCTCTTAAAAGAGCCTTAGTAAGCGAATCTGCCAAGTTTTTGCTCGACTTCACATAGACAATTGTAATGATACCTTCTTGTATCAATTGTCTCACATATTCATATCTTAGGCTTATATGTCTAGACTTACCATTGTAGGTACTACTATAAGCTCTTGACAAAGTTGCTTCACTATCACAATATAGTGAAACTGGAGGCATAGGAGTAGGCCACAACTTAATGTCTAACAACAAGTTTCTAATCCATTCTGCTTCTTTACCAGTTGCTTCTAGAGCAATGAATTTGGATTCCATTGTTGAATGTGAAATGCAAGTTTGCTTCTTGCTCGCCCAAGAAATTGCACTCCCACCCAAAGTGAATAACCATCCAAAAGTGGACTTGTTATCACCCACATTGGTAATCCAACTCGCATCAGTGTATCCCTCTAATACACTAGGATAGCTATTATAAAATAGCCCTAAATTTTTAGTTGATTTCAAATACCCCATTATTCTACCAATGGCTTTCCAATGCTCTGTACTAGGATTACTAGTATATCTACTAAGTTTACTCACAGAAAAGGCTATATTAGGCCTTATGCAATGCATAGCATACATTAGGCTACTGATTGCACTAGCATATTCAAGTTGTGCAACTGCTCTGCCTGAATTCTTTTATAACTTAACACTTGAATCAAAAGGAGTATTATACTCTTTAAATCCAAGATGTTTATACTTAGTCAACACTTTCTCAATATAGTGAGATTGACTTAATGCAAAACCCCCACTATGTCTTTTAATTTTGATTCCTAAGATTGTATCTACCTCACCCAAATATTTCATCTTGAAGACACTGGATAGATATTTCTTAGTATCATTTACTCCATTCATATTTGTACCAATGATCAACATATCATCAACATACAAACATACTATCACGCCATAGTCTTTAGTAAATTTAGAGTAAATACACCTGTCGGCACTATTATATTTGAACCCAAAAGATAAAATAGTAGTGTCAAATTTCTCATGCCATTGTTTCGGGGCTTGCTTTAGTCCATAGAGAGACTTGACTAATTTGCATACTTTACCCTCGTTCCCAGAAAGAACAAACCCTTCGGGTTGTTCCATGTATACTTCCTCAACTAGATCTCCATTTAAGAAAGTTGTCTTTACATCCATTTGATGGATGTGAAGATTATAAAGAGATGTTAAAGTAATGAGAACTCTAATTGAAGTGATACGAGCTACTAGGGCATAAGTATCAAAATAATTTGTACCCTCTTTTTGTCTAAAGCCTTTGGCAACTAATCTTGCTTTGAAAGCTTGAATAGAACCATCCGAATGATATTTCCTCCTAAAAACCCATTTGCACCCAACAGGTTTAGAACTTTTAGGTGAATCCACTAATACCCACGTATTATTACCTAAAATAGAATCCATTTCATCATTAATAGCTTCCTTCCAAAAAGACGAATCTCTAGAAGCCATTGCTTCCTTAAAAGTTCTAGGATCATCTGCTAGGTTAAATACAACAGGTATTTTATTCAACACATTATTATTTTTGTCACCTTCAATAAGAAATAAAAGTGATTCAGAAGAAATAAAATCAAGATCCAAAGACTTCTCTTTTCTTATTCTAGTACTCCTTCTAGGTTCTATAACATCTTTAGAAACACTGGGGTTTCTAACTTCTTGTTCATTCCTAATAGGAATACTAGATTCTAAATCAGAATCCTTCAATTCTAGTTTTGGAGATTGAAAGTCTAATTCTGGAGACTGAAAATCTAATTCTCGAGATTGATTCTCTAGAATCTCACCATCACTAGAAAATTTGCTCTCAAAAAATTCCACATCCTAGACTCCATAATTTTATTAGACTTCAAATCGAGAAGTCTATAAGCCTTACTATTTTCTGCATATCCGACAAATACACATTTAATAGTGTAAGGGACCATACTAGTCTACCCGGATTAACTGTTACTTATTTTAATAAACAATACATATAATAAACATAATATATTCTTTAAACTATCTAATTAGTTCTTCTTTGACATTTTAATTCATTCATTTTAACAAGTTGCATAAACATATGTTTTGTTATATCGTAGACATATTTTGAATTAATAGTTACAGAACATGTTCATTACAATATTTTCATAGATTTACATAACACAAAAGAGAAAACAATACAATTTAGACATCCTAAACTTCTCCTCCTAGCTGGTGTTGGCCTTGTCCCCCCCCCCGAAGCAACACTTCTTGAACCTACACGAATAAACACCCGTGCTAAGCTATAAAGCTTAGTGGGGAACAATACATGTAGGAACAACCACTCACAGTGATTGTTTTCAAGCACACAATAAACAATAATAAAGTCAAGATATTATAATTAACATGTAAGAGTTATAATATAACTCACATAGCAGATTTAATGTTATAACTTTACTGTATGAAAATAAATCATAATGAAATAATAACGTCTTTATCAGTATAACATAAATACACACTGTTCATTTCATACTGTGAGATGCCTGCTAAAGTCCTATGAGTGTGGATAACGGGTGCTGTGGATACCCGACGGTATCAAATCTGTGGATACCCAAAGGTATCAAATCTGTGGACCCATTGGGCTAAAACTATAGTCTCATATAGAGACAAACTATGGACTCATAAGAGTCAGACTATAGCAGCAGCAACTATAACCCTATAGGCATGCCTATCTATCCACAATCAAGTCTTTATGTGCAGGCAAATAATCATATTTCATGTATCCTTTGATTTATAGTATACAATTCATCATATGGAATGATAAATCAAACAATAGGATAATATTCTTTAACTATCATGTCACCATCAATAGCACATGCAGATAATCGATATAACCCAACCATATTCAAGTAAATACTTTCATATATCAATTACTATAACTTTATCTTTTTATTACTTACACATTTCATATGTTTATGGTTGAGCATTATCATATACTTTGTATTTAAAGTAAACTATATGTTTTAAGAAAGAATAGTTAATCTTATGCTTTACATATTATTATTTCACAAATATTTCCTTTACATTTCATTTCAATATATATAATTTATGTATATATAAATTGAATGTGGTACATTCTCGGGTTTATCATTCATGTAAACTCGTATTCTAAGGTCTATTATGCCCGGTTATAGTAATAACACATGGAGAATAGTCTATTATAGTAGAAAAAGGAGAAAAATAGGCAAATATAGGGGACAAACGTGTGTTGTCGCGCTCGCGGAAAGTGTCGCGCTCGCGACAGAGGGCGACGACCCAAACACACTTCCTCTACTCACAAAACCCTGCAGACTGGTTAAGAATATCAACTTGTACCTCAATTTAGGCGTATCAAAAAACTTTTTCTGAAACAGTTGTCTTCTACAAAGTTTTAACCCTATGTTTCTAGTTTCTAAAACATCAAAACTCGTCTCAATCAGAGCTATAAATCTCAAGATATCTCATAAAAACCGAAGACTGCTCCCAGTGACAGGGCAGCAGTCAAAACCCGGATTCAAGCAAGATTTTCTCTATCCTAAAGTTTGATTCAGGTTTTGTGTTCTTCATAAGAAATGAAGATCTGAAAGTCTAGTTTCATTCTCCAATTTGAATTTATCAATTCCAATCACTATAACTCAAGATATCCTCAAAATA
>JBBPFJ010000437.1:0-107377 GCA_037975025.1 Excoecaria agallocha
CTATTTTTCAAAAATTTATAATTTCAATTATTCCAAACATTATAATATAAATGAAAAATAAAAATACATATTTATCATTACCAATTAAGATTAAATTATAATATTAATAAAAAATTTATATGCATATTTATGCTTAATAATTATATTAATTTAATTTTACACATAAACTATGTGTTACAATTATTATAATTACATTATGAAGATTAATAAAAATAAATATTTGTAAAATAGTAATATAAAACTTATTATCTTATTTAAAATATTTATGAAAAATTTTGAAATTTATTTTTATTTTGTAAAATTTTGATCATAAACCAAGAAAAATGCCAATGCCAATGCCAAACAAATATTTTCACGAATTGGCCTTTTCATATTTTCTTTTTTCATATTATATTTGCCACAATTTACTATTTTAGTCCCTAACAAATATTTTTTTTCTTTAATTTATTCCTTGTTTATTTTTCAAATCATCGAATTTTTTCAACCCATAAATTAATCAGTATTAAATATAATTAAGGTTGTCCATGGATCCATAATCATTTTATTTATTTTATAAACACTTTCTCATCTTAATAATTACTTGATTTATAATTAATTAGTCCTGCTATTTTGATCATTAGCTAGCTTTTAAAAAACATCGCAATGTCCATCTTAATAAATAAATAAATATATATATATATATATATATATATATATATATATATATATATATATATATATATATATATATATATATATATATATATATATATATATATATATATGCTTTACTTGAAATTATAGAAATCCTAGAATCCTCTAGATGGAACTATCAGGGCCAAAAAGAAAAGAGAAAAAGAGATAAAAAAATTAAATGAAAAGGGAAAGGAAAGGAGAGGGGAAGAGAAGATCGGGGATTGGGAACTGGAAGAGTGCAGGGGTGGGGTTGCTTCGTCGGTGGCATTACGCCAGCTGTTCCATTGATGGCGGCTGTTCCGTCACCGGTATTTCCCCAACGGTCGGTTCCTCCATTAGCTCCGGCATCCAACGCCCTCCCCGATTGCTTCTCCTAGGCCAAAATTGCCACTCCTTTCCGGCCTCATACGGCAGCGACTGGTGGGTCGAGCAGCACCGACGAACTTCTGGTGGTTAGGCAAGTCCAGCAGCACCCTCCTCCGGTTGTCATCCACCAGAACCAAGCAGATCGACAATAAATGCATCTGCGACTTCCAGTGTAGATCTACGCTGTAAACGGAGTCCGTTGGGCACGTAACTACCGCCGCTGGAATCCTCTTGACGTCGGGTACCTTTGGGTGTGGTCGTTTTCACGCCGGCAAAACTTCGGTCAAGCTCCGACAAAGCTCCGACGAGCACAGTAATGGACTACAATGAGGAAAAATGCAAGAATTTGACTTCAAATGGTATGTGACTACAAAAATTGCCTCTGTGAAATTTATTAAATTAATTTTGAAATTTGGTTAAGAATTATTTTGTTTCTTTGAATTAAGTGTTTGTTGTAGTGTGATTTATTAGGAATAATATAATTGCTGGTGTAGTTTTGCTAATTTAAGATCCAGTTTTGAGTTTTTAATTATTTAGTGATAATTTAAACCAGAAGAGTGACCTGTTTGGTAATTTATCCGTTTCTCTAATTTTCCTTCATTGTTGTTAAGTTCCAATATGTTGCTTCCATTAAGGTAAGATAAATTAGATTCTGTTTAACTTCTTTAGTTTCTCTCTGCATTTTGTTTTACAATTGAACATCAAACCTTTAGCAAGTAAATGTTTAGGTATCAATTTTCTAGTTGCATTATAGTCACTTAACTGTAAGTCTATAGCTCAAAATTCTATGGCTTTAAACAATTATCATTAGGCTACTCACTGAAGTTGCATCTTGTGTTTTCTCTGCTGAAGATGGAGAGCCAGTCCTCCAACAAGAGAAAGGGTGTGGACGACTTATACTCTCACTTGGTCATCTCAAAGTTTAGACCATTTATTTGGCTTATTAATATTATCTAAAGTAGTCATGAGAAGTCTACTTCTAGGCTTAACATTGAACCACCCAAAACACTTGAACTTGTAAATTGAATAACTCTGGACATAACTAGAGTATCTATAAGGTTCAATTCAGGGTTCAAATGTCTGAAAGTAATCAAATTTACAAGTTTAGATGTCAGTATAATGGATCCATAGACTTTTCTTGACAAGTTTAGGAGTTCATTTATGGATTCATTCAGAATACTCTGCGGTATGGTGTATGTCAAAATTGTTTATTTTATTTTATTAATGATAAAAATTGTATTGATATATTTTAACATTTGTCTTCAGTCTAATTTTAGTGATTTCTTTTAATCAGATATATTACTTGATTTCTGAACTAATCAAGAGGTTGTAAATTTTTTTCATGTTCTAGAGAAATTTATTAATAAAATAAAGCAATTGGTGATTGTCCTATTTCTAAATGAGCTATGATGTCATGGATTATTTTTCTAATATTACTGTATTTCAATTTATTGATGAGAAAAAAATTTTTAGACAATAGTATTCTTATGTATTCTAATTATTTACCAAAATTAGTTTTGATTTTAATTTTATTTACTAAATGAACTTTATTTTAATTAAAGTTGGATACTTTAGACAGATAATAAAGTAAGGATATTTTAATTAAATTGATCAAATTATAATTAGTTATTATTTTGTTAAACAAAGAAACTGCATGTGTTTAACCACTTGGTTAACGTCAAATCGTACACTGTCAGTATGTTTCAAATGCTAGATGGTTTTTCATAATGAAAAATTCTTACTTACATGGACATTGTGATGTGGCAGTGTGTTTATTTGTGAGAAATGAATTGCAACTGCTTAAAAGGGAACTTGTTATCTAGTATCTAGATTGGTTTTTCATGCATTCAACATTTCTATGAATTCTCCTGAGATAAGAAATATAATTATAATTTGAAAATCCAAAAGGGTTGATAAAGTGATTTGGTGGATTTGGTATAATAGAGTTATTTTTCTTACTTAGATCAGGTTTGTGAATAACTTATATATATGTGTTTGTTTGTAATTTACTTCTGCTAATGGAGAGGTAAAAGAGCAAGTGATAAATGATGGATATGTTATACATCATTGCTTTTGCTAATTGAGAGATAAAAGAGCAATTGAAATTTGTTCAACTGTAAAATTATTTTAGCATATAATTTTATTTCTTCATTAATCAATTAATGACTAGACTGCTTCCTGTATAATCTCTCGTTGTATATATTAACTATACTGTTATAAACCCTTACATCTGAAATTGGCTTCTTACTTTTGTTTATAGTTTGCTTATCTTTATTTCTTTAGTTGTCATTGAATGTTTGATGATTTGAGTTTGATGGGGCTGCATAGATAATAATTTTAATTTTGTTTGATTTTTATTTGACATTTTTTATGACACATGAATTCATGCTGCTGTTTGTTGTATATTGATGTTTAATATGATTAACTAGAGTAACTCTGTTTCTGCCAGAAGCTAGCCTAATAGGTGAAATTGCATTTGAACTTTTTCTTTTGTCAATGAGAAATCATATGATGAATATTTACTCTGGCTATTATTACCTGTAACAGCTAGAGAGGAAGAGAAGAGAGAGAGCCCAATTGGCCAATGAAAGAAAGAAGCAGTTGGCAAACATAGAAAGAAAGTAGCTGTTGGCAAAACATTGGGTTAAAGGTGAGAAGACTGCTGATGAAATACTTGATCCCCAACGACATTTATATTAGAATAAATAAGTATTTGTATTAGAATATCTAAAGTTTATTTTAGCCAAGTATTTGTATAAAATAGAGTCTAATTGGCCTGCCCTTTTATGGAGTAGACTTTAAATTTTAATCTAAAGTCTATTTTTTTTCTGTTGTGTTGTGTTGTTTAATGGTATACGGGGAGCAATATACTTATGAGTTGCTATCTATAAAACATCAATCCATGGTTACAAATAAATTCATAAATAGGTAAAAAAATAAAATTTAACATTTGGCGACGAACTTAGAAACATTGCAGTCGCTAAAAATATGCTAATTCAGTAAATGGGAACAAATATTAGTGACGGAAAAAATACGCCAAACTGTCGCAAAAAGTATCAGCTTTTTACCGACTAGAAATAGCGACGATTTATTTGGTCGCTAATATTTTCTTATTAAATGGCGACTGATTTTAGGGGTTAATTAGCGATGAGATATATTTCAGCAGCGACGGAATTTTCGTCGCTATTATAGCGACTGTTTTTTATTTTAGTCGCTAAAAATGCCAGCGACGGCCAAATAGCGACGATCCGTCGTTTAGTCGCTATATTAACTTAGCGACGAAAATTTATCAATTAGCGACGGAATTTGCCGTCGCTAATTGCCTGTTATTTTGTAGTGTAAGAATAGTGGTAAGTTCATGCAGTATTTAATTATTATGTATTTATGCACCAAAAAGTAAGAAAATTTATTTCATATATTATTTCAATATTATCAAGTGTTTATAAGTTAAAAGAATTTATTTTGATTGAGATTTAGAATTCAGAGAGGAAAATTATATATGACATTAGAAAATGTTAAAAAAAAAAGATTTTGACATTTCTACATGGTTAAAATGTAAAATCTCCATGATAGTGAAATCTGTTGGATAGCATTCGATTAAAAAAGAACATTTATCTAGAGCCATTTTCGTAATTGTTTCTATAAATTAAGAGTTTTTTTTACAAAATTTACAATGTAAATTATGGAATACCTATAAATTCACCCTTTGATTTTGAAATTAAATTGAACACAATAATTAGCATTACCTATTTAATTAACATTTTCTAAAAGCAGGCAGCATATGTCTATTAATGGATTCCAGTTTTGTACCTACCATATATATAAATATACAGTACTGTTTAATATATGTATATTTGACTAATTAAAAGATTTATGTACACAGATAAAGTCTACGTGGCATTTCATGATGAATGCTGGGGGGTTCCAGTGTACGATGATAAGTAAGTGTATATTAATTTAAATATTTAAATATCATCAATGTTAGCCTTGCTTTTACCTGCTAATTATCATTAATGGAATTGGTGTACCAAATTATATTAATTAAGAGATTATTAATCACCAAAATACAAAAACAACAGCCAATTGTTCGAGATGCTCTCCTTATCTGGCATGTTGATGGACTACAATTGGACTGAAGTTTTAAAAAGAAGAGAACTGTTCAGGTAATTAATTAATTTCGGACTAATTAATTATCAATTAGTACTGCACAATTATATTTGATATTTGATCTTAAAATTAATAAATTGTATCGAGAAGCGTTTGGTGGATTTGATCCAAAAATAGCAGCAAAACTGGGTGAAAAAGAAATTACAGAGATAGCTTCGAATAAGGCAATCATGTTGGCTAAGTGCAGAGTAAGATGCATTGTAGAGAATGCCAAGTGCATAATCAAGGCAAGTACTGTTTTTTTTTTTAAAAAAAACTTCTTACACTACAAGAAAATTCTCAAATACCGACGGTAAATTACCGACGGAAAATTTTCCGTAGGGAAAAATGTCTGCAAATATGTATTTTGCAACGGAAAAATAATTCCGTCGTAATTAATGGAGGGAAATTTTCCGCCCAAATTTACCGACGGAAATTAGCGACGGACTTGTAAAAATCCGTCGTAAACTTGGCCCCAGTATTTCGCGGCCAAAATTTGTCACGAAATTTACCGACGAAATTCATTTCCGTAGGTAAATTACCGACGGAATCTTATTTCCGTCGGGATATTCCCTACGGAAATAAATTTCCGTAGGTATTTACCTACGGAATCATTTTTCCGTCGGTAATTTTCATAAAAATCAATTGTTGTTATAAATTATAATTGTTATTTTTTTATTTTCTTTTAACTTTATTTTTTAAAAAAATAATATATAAATTTTGATTATTTCATAATATGATTAAGTTAATAATGATTTATAAATAGTAATATGTGTAAAATTAGAGTAAATTATAAATTTTACCATAAAATTATAAATTTTAATTTCAGTAAATTAATTAATTAATTAATTAATTAAACTATAAGTTAATCTAAACTAAATTGATGTAAATTTTTATTTAATGACTATATTAATAATATAGTCATTAAAGGAAAGGGATAGCATCATATGTTTTATTGTACTTGAGTTGGGAGCTTGAAAATTCGAATTGGAAGAGTTGAGGGACTAAATTGAACCTTTTCTTTAAACTATAGCATTAGAGTTGAATTTTTTTTTTGAGATAATTCGAAAAGTTATATAAATTTAAATTTTAGTTTTATCGATTTTTAAAATTTATATTAATTTGATTTGTTATAATTATATTTATATTGAATGTTATAATTCGAAAAGTTATAATTTTAAAATATAAAAAAAACTATTTTAATAAAAATTTAATAAAAAAATCAAATATCTTATTATAGTTTATTGTTGTATTCTATACTAAATTCTCTATACTAATATTATATTGTAATATATTTAATTACTATTTATATTAAATTTTATAGTCTATAGAACCTGTTAAAAACTAATTGAAAATATTTTAATAAATTGAAAAAAAAACTTTTGGCAGTTTGAATTATATGTAAAAAATTTAAATTAATTAATATAAAATAAAATAATTGGAAAAAAAAAGTAGGAAGATGGTCGGAAGGGGCATTATTAAAAAAAGGGGGTGATAGAAGAGAGAAAGTCGAGCAATCCATGTGTTAAATGTCAAATTTAATAATGATAGATAACTAACATTTTTCTTTGTCATAGTTTCTCCCAGATCTCATTGTCTATCGTGCCCAATTGATAATAATTGTGATGGGGGAGAACCGATTTACATCCAACATCATTTCTTCCTACACATGGCCTCCATATAATATCTACATCATGTCACCCATTTTTTTAATTATACCCTTAAACATCTATACTCATATCTCAATATTAAAAAAACAAAGCATTATTTTACTATGATTACATATTTTGAGTTTTATTTTCCAATAGTAGCTTATATTCCGAAAATGTGTTAAAATTCATATATCTAATATATTGATTGTACGTTTTGTTACATACATATAACATATCATTACATTAAGTCAATTTTTACCAGTACTGAACCCATAATTTTGTAAATAAATGTGAAATTTCACTATATATTTATATATTTACACTACGATATTCTTCTATAAATTTAATTTAACCCTCAATTATACAAAAAAACAAATTAGTATTCCATCTACACCATGTTAAATGTTACTATTTTACTTTTTCACAAATATGAACGTAATAGTTCATTTTTAATCTTATAAAAAATAATTTTGAAGAAATTAAAATATTTTCTCATATATTTAATGAAAACAAATGTAGTGGAGAAAAAAAAACAACCAGCAATTGGCTTGGCTTGGTGGTGTTTGTAACTAAAATATAGTGAAGAAAAAGCGTAAAAATTGGAGAGATTAATGAATATATTAATATAATGTTCCTATATATAGAAAATGAAGAACTTTAACCTAATGTTGTTCTGCCTCTTCCCTCACACAGCAAGCCACCGCCCCCTTCTCCTTCTCTCTACTCGCCATTCTCTCTTCCTAACATTTTCATTTTTCTTATCCTCTTCCTACGTCCCTTTGCCGTTTTCTCTTCTAATAAATCCCTAAAATCAATCTCTTTTTTCCCTCCGCGAGTAGCCACTGCCTGCCGTTCTCCAGTTACAGGTGAGTCATTCGTTCTTCTTCTCCGTTGGTTCTATAATTCTTCGATTTTGGATTTTTTCTTAGCAACACCAGTTAATGGATGGTCGGTTTCATTAGATCTTAAGGTTATTCATTCCAGAGAGATCTGTAACTCAAAGTGGCAGATCTCGTCAAAGAGGGAGCTGGTCGAGCTGAAAAATCGTTTTCTAGCGGAGCTTGAACAGATCCGGCAGCTGAAGAGTCGAATCAACTCATCGGAGTTGCAGATCAGATCTGACTTGGATCAGATCTGGTTTTGATATACCATGGCGGACGACGACTACAATGATATGTTTATTGGTATCAAGAACATTAATGGAGGCAAAAGAGCTATTGAAGATCAAGAAATTAGAATTCTTGAAGGAGGAAATTGGTTCAGTAATAATAATAATAATGAAAAACAATGCCAGAAGGAGATTATTCCTCAGCCATTAATTAATAATAACTCTTCTTCTTCATATCTTCAATGTTCAAGATCAGTTGTAGATTTAGGTAAGAAGAAGTCTTGTTCTGGTGATGTGAATGCTTCATTTCCTGCAACTGCCATGGCTGGGACCAGTGGCCCTAATAAAAGGTTTCATTTCTTCTTCATTTTTTTTTTCTTTTGATAGAAATTAATCATGATCTTTTTGTTGAAATGTTGCTTTCTGATTAATTCATATCAAACAAACCAGATAAACGACACTTTCTTATCCTTTTCTTTATCTCTAAATTCACGGATTAAAAAGAGAGGACTATATAGCCAAAAATGAAATAGCATAAATCTGCAATTATTAATTCATTTTCTATATTCTAAACTCTATTTCCAAAGGATGGTATATTAAATAGCATATGGTTAAGATTATAAAATCATGAACATTCACAATGTTGCTGAAGAGAATTCTATCTCGAAATTTTACTCGAAATATTTGATAGAATATAACTTTTATGTTTAGATATAAATAATATTTTATTTTAAACAAAACAACTGTAATTGATAACAAGATGGTTAATTTATAATAATTATCAAGCGCAACCCTCTAGATTAAGTTGTTTATTTGTCCTGAACCATGCAGAGTGGCAGCAGCACCAGTAGTTGGGTGGCCTCCAATTAGATCATTCAGGAAAAATATTGGCAGCAGCAGCAACTCAAAGCAAGAACCTGATAATCTACAAAATAAAACTTCAACAGAAGGGTGCCCTGGAAAAAAACCTGACAGCTTCAGGAATGATTTATTTGTGAAAATAAACATGGAAGGTGTCCCCATTGGAAGAAAAATTAACCTCAATGCTTAAGATAGTTATGAGAAACTCTCCGTTGCCATTGATGAGCTCTTCAGCGGCCTGCTTGCAGGTTACACTTTATTGAATTTCATCTTTTCGCAGTAAAACTATCATAATGAAATTAAAAGTGGTTTCTTATAATTTATTTAATTTTCAGCTCAAAGAGAAACTTTTGCTGCTATGGATACAAACAAGTGTGAAGAAACAAAAGCAAGTGCAGGAAGTGGGGAATATACTCTTGTCTATGAAGACAGTGAAGGTGATAGGATACTTGTTGGAGATGTCCCTTGGCAGTAAGTTAATTTGTGCCCTTTAATTAGTTTTTTTAATTATTTCTTAATATTATCAAATAATTAAATTGTGGGGTTTTGTTTCAGCATGTTCGTGTCTACAGCAAAGAGGCTGCGGGTTCTAAAAAGCTCTGAACTTTCTTCACCGTGACGTGAGTGAACTTTTTGTTGTAAAGTTGATAACTGTCTACTGATTAATAATTTATTTAATTGTATTAATTTTGTGAGCTTGAGATTCACAGTAAATTAATAATGGATATTAATTTGGTGATTTTGATCAGTTCCAGTTGGCGGCAGTGAGCAAGATAAGACACCACTTAACTTGCATAGTGGGAACTGGAAGATGATTTTTTTTTTTTTTTCAAGTGGAGAATAAAGTCCATGTGGAGTGCAATATTAAACCCTTTTTTTGTGATTGATGAAGAAAATAGAACATCTTATTAATAAGTTGGGTTGATTTTCTTCAACTTCTTTCCAATTTCAATCCTTGGGGATTTTTGTAACCCATGCGGCCCAGTTACACTTCTCAGGTGCTTTCCTCACCCAACTTCCCCACACAAAAAGATCACCTGTATCCTTCAGTTTTTAATTGCCAACTTCCCTTTACCATCACTACTAACGATCTTTGGCTCTTTCTTGATTGATAGAATTTTCGCATCTAATACAATTTATCCATAACTATTAAAATTATGAAAATTTTAAATATATTTCGAACAATACTTATTGATTTAAATTGAATTTATATTGTTCTGCGGCATAGGTGCCTTCATTCCCATCTAGGTTGCAGAAATCGAATTCCAGTTTATAGTAGCTAACTGGTAACAAGCAAACAATAGTTTGAGGTTTAGCGTAATGTATAAACCCATGGGATATTCTTTGTTTGCTTCATAACTATCTGGGATTTTAGTAAACTTTTATTGAGGATGTATACATTGTTTTTACGTTTCTTTGTTCAATGACATATCTATCTTTCCCTGCATTGTTACCTCAGATATGAGGAGGAGCCGCCAGAGCCTGCGATTGAAGTAAGATATCATTACTTATATTGAATTTCTCTGATTGTAGCTGAAGGTTTATCATGTTATCTCAATGTATGTGGAACAATTGACCAGGAAGGAGCAGAGGATGACATAGATAACAATAATAATGAAGATGTTACTTGGTGTTTCTGCCCTGCCTGTCAACATCATAATTGGTAAGCAAAGTTCTGCAGCATGAAAATCCCAATTTGCCAAGATAGAAATATGCTTGATTATGTTGAAACTAATATGTTTTAGACCTTTGGCAAAACTATGTTCATGCTAAGGGAAACACTTGCCTCTGCCAAGATGTATTGCAACAAACAAATTAAGAGGTGCCACAAAAAATAGTTACATAGCACATATAATTTACATAAGCTAGTTATAGGAGAGTTAAACTTAACAGAATGAGTTAAACTTAACAGAATGAGTTGTGACATCTGTCTACTGATTTTATTTAAACTTTGCCATTACTAGAAAAAGAAAAAGTTTTCATCTTTAATTTCGCATGTTGTCATTTTATATTTAATAAAACTGTATAAAAATGTGCTTATTTTTCCCTTCATCAAAAATTCTAGATTTGATCCTTTTAACAGGTGTTATTGTTGTGCTTGGACTCGGTACTGCACTTCGTCTAGCCCTTGAATTCTGCCGTGAGTGGAGTTTGAGAAGAGTAGTTCAAAGGATGGCCTCAGTTAATTATTAGACCTTAATCAATTATTTTTTTGCAATGATATTATGCATACATCTTATATTCATTATTTATATTATATTCCATAACATGCCATGTTTAATTTTCTGAGGTGGTGAAATAGTACCTGGTGACTTGGTGTGGTGTTTTTTTTTTTTTTTTATAAGCTGATGGTTTTATTGAAGAAGAAAATAGACAGTAGTATAAAGGAAAAAGCAAGACTACCGTAGCCATAGCCTATAAACCATAACTGAAAACACCCAAAACCAAATTCTTATACCACGTGGTAGAGAGAACCAAAACAGCAACTGCAACCTGCAAACAACCAACCAGAAAAGTGACCTTTACAGCCTGTTTGTGGCCATGATAGACCTCAAGCTCTTATCCTCAATTTATTATTATTATTATTATTGGTGAAAGCACGAGCTAAACATCAAATTTACAGGAGAGGACGGGTGAGGAGGAGCGGATGGAAGGGGAAAAGGGAGGAGGCAAGAATTCAATTCAAAACGATCTCTATTCTTTCACAAGATATTACTATCAGATGGTTCCTTTGCAACGCTCTTATCCTCTATTAAAGTTAGAGAAGGTTAGCTCTATATATAGTTTATAAATTTTTTTATGTAATGAATGCGATGCTGTTGGCATTGGAATATTTTAATTTTTTTTAATGGTGTAATTGGTGCCTGCATCCATCTTTGTGAACTTCAGCCATTATAAAACCTCAATTTGTTGTACTTAAGAAAATTTAGAATGCCTAGTGATTATTTATATGTAGATAATTTTCTGACTTTGAAAAAAAATCAAATTCTGACAGGAGCTCTGCATTTTTTCCTTTAATAGATAAATTTAGAGTTTCTCTTGTTTAAAAATTCCGATTACTTGCTAATTAAAATATTTTCTTAAAAATATATAATATTTGTAGTGACGGAATAGTGACGGTTAATTCCGTCGTAAATTTTTTAGCAATAGGCAAATTTACCGACGGAAATATACTTACCGTCGTTAAATTTGCCGACGGATTTATAATTCCGTCGGAAATTTGCCTACGGAATTATGTCCGTCGGTACAATTGCCGAAGGACAATATAACTCCGTCGGAAATTTGCCTACGGAATAATTATTTCCGTCGATAAAATTGCCGACGGTCCATATAATTCCGTCGGTAATTTTACCGACGGAAAATATTCCGTCGGCAAAAGTGCCTACAACCGGATCTCCTTCGCCATTTTCCGTCGGCAATTTTATTTCCCTACAGAAATTCACTCAATTCCGTCAGGAATTTCCGTCGGTAAAGTGAATTTTTCTTGTAGTGTTAGCTAAAACGATATTTGAAAATGAAATTGAAAAAATAGAAATAAAAATGATAATAACATGATGAAATTATTACAGATGGAAAGGGAATATGGATCATTTAGTAGCTTCATGTGGGGATGTGTGAATTATAAACCAGCAATAAATACGTTCATACATGCAAGAAATGTTCCTTTGAGGTCGCCAAAGGCAGAGGCAATGAGCAAAGATTTACTGAAAAGAGGATTCAGATTGGTGGGGCCGGTGATAATTTATTCATTCATGCAAGCCGCTGGTTTCACCATTGATCATCTTGTTCATTGTTTCAGGTACTCTGAATGTGTTTCTCTTGCTTGTTATTCAAATTGTTTGCTTTATTCTCTGTGAATTCTTACTTGTCATTCAAATTTTTTGCTTTATTCTCTTCATCCAAGGTGCACTCTGTTGTAGATCATACATTTTTTTGATTGAAGGCAATCTCTTATAGACACATTGGAGCTCCAATTATGTTAATGTTTGCATTGTGTTTTCAATTATGTAAATAAAAAATATAGAAATTGCAGTTGATAATGTAGAACATCATCAAAAGAAATATGTGGAACACATTGAAGGTACAATTGGGAAGATATCTTGCTGCATATTTTCTAATTTCATGAACATTTATTTTTAAATCTAACAGAAACTATTTAATATGTTTGCCTTATGCATATTCAGTTTCTTTCAATTGCTTTTTTATCATTTGCTTCTTTTGCTGCTTCCTTTTCTCCCTCTCATGTGAGGATAAGGGATGAACTTTAATCATGTTACCTGTAGGTTTTTGCATAAATTTTGTGTGAAAAATTCACAATAATTTAGTGACGGCATAGCGACGATAATTCAGTCGCAATATTTTATAATATTGGCTAAATTTAGCAACGGAACTTTAATTCAGTTACTAAAAATAGCAACGGAAATTGATTTCGGTTGCTATAAATAGCAACGGAATTTCTTTTTGGTTGCTAAATATAGCAACAGAAATTATAATTCCATTGGTACAAATAGCAACGAAAATTAAAATCCATTGCTAAATTTAGCAACGGAAAATAATTTCCATTGCGAAAAATACCAACCGTCAAATTTGCAACCAAATGTTCCGTTGCTATTTTTCGTTGCTAAATTTTAATAGCAATGGAAATTCAACAAATTCGGTTGCTAATTTCCGTGGCTATTTTCTAATTTTCTTGTAGTGTCAGGATTTAGGAAGATTACCGTGTTGTCCGCATACTGTATATGAGTCAGTGATAATTCTGAGAAATTGGGGAGTGGATTGATACCTTTAAACAAATGAAGATCGACTTCTTTTTTAATCAAGACCGATAACCCTTCTGCAGCTATTAAAAAGAGAAAAGATGAAAGCGGATCACCTTGTCGCAATCCCCTAGGGCAAAATTCAGAAGTCGAGGACCCATTTACTAGGATGGAAATAGAAGTCGAATGAATGCAGCTTTTAATCCAGAACCTCCACTTCTTGCCAAAATTCATAAGATCTATAACATTGTCTATGTAGCCCCAGTTGACTGAATCAAAAGCTAGTTATTCGAAAATTATCTAGAACAAACAAAAGGAAAGGTGGATGGAGTGTATGATGTGGGTTTAAGAACTTTAGGAACACTACCAATTTGTTCATGAACATAATTAGTTTGGAAATCAGCAAGCCAAGATGGAGCTTTAGTTTGCCTCATACTTGCCCTAGGCAAAACTGCAGCAGGAGCTGTATATGGACTATAACTACTCGAAATATCAACAACAAAAGTTGTATATGGACTACAAGTACCCAAAACATCAGTAGAAGCATATTAGTCTGAAGTAGAAACCGTAAATGGAATGGAAGTCTCGGGTTCATTAACTACTGGAACAGAAAATTCATCTAAAACAACAGGTACAATAAAAATTGGTTGATTGGAAGAGGAATTATTCATAGAATCCTATCTAAAAGGAAAATTTTCCTTATAAAAAACCAAATCTCTAGTTACAAAGCATTTTTTATTCTTCAAATCATACACCTTAATTGCAAGCTTTCTGACCAGGAGAAATTCCAACATACACACCTTTAATAGCTCGAGATTCAAACTTGTCTATCTTTGGTCTATTGTCAGTATAATAACATGAACACCCAAATGTCTTAAGGTGTTCCAAAGATATTTCCTTTTGAAATAGCATCTGATAAGGACTTTTCCAACCAAGAACCGATGATGGCAACATATTAATCAAAGTCATGGCATGCATAATGGCATGACCCCTTCCCTTCTTCTGTTTTAATTCTTTATACCATTCTGGATAACCATGCAGCTTGAAACAACTATCCTTCTTATGGCCCTCTATTCTACAAAAATCACAAAATTTATCTTCTTTCTTTTTGAAACTTCCTTTCCCTCTGTTTTGATTGTCTGATCTAGAACTTTTAACCAATATAGCATTATCATCAACATTATCACGCAACATATTAATCTCTCTTTGTCTCTTTATGCAAAGCACCATTGAATACACTTTATTGACACTTAGTAAAGGATCAAATGCTAAAATCTGACTCTTAATATTATAATAGCTTTGATTCAATCCCATCAAGAACTGAACAACTTTATTCCTTGTATCAATTTCTTCAAGTTTCTTACTTAATTGACAGCTACAACCATTACAAGAAAAAATAGCTATAGCCTATAATCTTGAGATCTCGTCCTAGCATTTATGAAGTTTACTATAGTAAATGGTGACATAATTGTTGCCTTGCTCAACAAAGGTTATCTCTCTCTGGATCTGGTATATTTGAGGTGTATTGTTACTATCTCCAAAATGTTCCTCCAATAAATCCCACAAGATCTTAGAAATAGGACTATAGATGAAAGTATTTACTATTTCTTTACTTATAGAATTCAAGATCAATTGTTTGATCATGCAGTCCACTTTTCGCCAGTGTTTGTATTCAAGTACACCATTAGGAGGCTTAACCGAGCCATTAATAAAGCCTAGCTTATCTTTTGCTTCTAAAGAATTCACTACAAAAACACTCCAGCTAATATAATTGTTGATAGCAAGAAAATTAGTTACCAAAATCATCCCAGGATGATCAAAACTATGTAATTGCAGCAGATCATCTTCTGCTTGTATTCTTGGAGCTTGCGCTACAAATCTTCAATTCTCTTCTCTTAGATCTTCGAACTCAACATCCTCTCTAGTATTTGCCATTCAAAGAATTTCAGATCTCAAAACTCGGAATCTCAAAATTTATGATCAAGAAACTCGCAATCAAGAAAACTAGATCTCAAAGTTCACAATCAATAAACGCAAAATAGAATTACAGTAAATTCCAAAGAAGAGAGGAAATAATCTTCTATGATTCAGAGAACCGAAACCTAAGTCTCCATTGAAGCTTAACCACCAGAGAATAAGAGAAAGATGAAGTGAAAAGTACCTATGTGTATATTAACTCATTAAAGAAGAAATCAAAGTATCTAGGTTTATATACAAAACCTATTAATGCTAATAAGGACAAAACTAACTCTAACTAATTGACTACTAATAACCAACTCCTAATAAATAACAAACCATGAGTTTCACTCAAACTATTATTTCTTCACATCTCTAATCAACAAATCATTTAAATATTTTATAAAAATTATCAAGCCATCACAATAATTTAAGGCAATGAGAGTAGATATAGTGTCTATCAAACTTGCTATATAATAATTTTATCCTGTAGAAATAGTTTAATAAGCACTACATCCGTTTTCATTGTTTTATATTATTGCAACGATTTGAATATTTTGATGTAATATTTAATTGCTTGTAACATTTTAAATATATTGCTAACTTCTTGTCTTATATAAAATAAGGCAATAATTTTGAATATACTACTAAAACTATTTTATAATAAATTTATTATATGGTAGTAAAATTTATTTTTTCTTTGCAATGATCATTAACTTATCTAATTAAATGCACATTTGTGTTGCTAATGAGTCAGCAAAGATTGGATTGTTCACAAGAAATAATAATTAAAGCGACCACATTACCCAATGAAACACAGTTACTTCTTGTTTATTTTAATTAAAAAAAATAAGAAAGAATAAATCAATTTAATTTTAGCTATTATATATGTGGGATTTTTATCTTCTTCAAATTATATAAGAATCTCGCCTTCATTTTCATAAACTGCAATACAATCCATGGCGTTTGTGTTGGCATTTCTCTCTTTACCATTTTTCGCCATTTCCTAATCAATCTTTTGCCATTTTTCGAGTTCAGTTAATATGCCATTTATATTTACAAGTTTTTTTTTTTGATAAGCAGAAGAATTTATTTAAATTAGCAAGCTGAACCAGTCCCAGCAACGTGCAACAAAATACAAAGCCAGCTGCAAAACAGAACAGGGCTGGCTACAACTCCCTACACATCCTAGAGCAGCACCGACCCAAATACAGAGCCAAACAGAGGAACCGGAAAACAGGCTACCCAAACAAACAAACCAGAAAGCAAGACCTCCAAAAAACTAAACTAAACAGACTAAACAAAAGAAGCTAAAATAGCCCCCTAGAAAGGAAGAACAACCTACACAAAACAAAAACCAACAACAGGGACCAAGCTAAAACAAATAAACCAAGGAAGCGACTGAGCAGCATGAAAGCAAAGATCCTTCCCAAGACAAGAAATCAGCAGCAACTCCCAAAGAAGACAGCGAACAAAACCGAGAAACAGAAATACTGAAGCAGGAACAAACGAACCAGTACCACTGCTAGGACCTCAATTTCTGAGAGCTGATTCCACTGCCTACTTCAAAAACTTCTCGAAGAAAAGCCCAGATCAAGGAGATCAGCAGCTGTTCTCAAAAGAATAAAACAAAACGGCCACCCGATCATACGAAAGAAGAAGCAAGAAAACATGAAGCAAGAAGCCACCAGAAAGATTTCTAAACAGCCAAGAAAGCCAGCAGAACCACAACATCCCTGATACGAAAACTGATGAACAACCACCACAACTAAAAGGACTAAAAACCCCACTAATCCTCCAACAACTCTACTCCACCTATCTACTGCTACCTGAAGGCGCTCCTGGAGACTAATGTAAATTATTTCCCATCTTTCCCATCTTTCAATTTCTCCCAATTTTCCCTGTCCTGTTCTTCAGATCTGACTAGATAAGCAAGCAGATCTTCTCTATTTTCTGGTAAAACCAGACCCAGCAGCTTAGCCACTTCTAAAACTTTTTGTGCCTCATCCGGTGGGGAAATAAACTCCTCTGATCCTGCTCTACCCAGCCTTTCATTAACATTAAAAATACATCCATCAGACAGAGAATCACCTGCAATAACGTCTGAATCGGTTTCATCGGGAAACGAATTCACAGCAACTTCAAACCTTTTTGATTTTTTCTTTGGTTTTCTTCCCTTTTTCTTTTTCAGATTCGGAAACTGAAAAGTGGATTTGTTTGTGTCAAGAATGTAGAACGAACGGATTTTTTTTGCCTTTGTTGTTCTCTTCCCCGACTTTGAGTAAGCTTTGCCATTAGATCCGATCTGAACAACTACCTCGTTTAAACTCAAACTGTTTTCCTTGTTCTCGGTGGGCCTATCAGCATAAGGCACTAAGTCAAGCCCATTAAGAGTGTAACTATCTTGAGCTTTAGGCCTAGAAACAAAATCATTTAAGGAGTCTGAACCTAACTCAACCAATTCAAATCTACTATCTTGGCCCAGCTCAACTAGATCTAATCTATTTTCCGACTCAACTAAATCAAGCCTGTTACCATTACAATTACCTTGAACAGAGGAATCATCTTCCTTTCCTGGCTGGCTTGTCGGGGAAGTGGTCAAACAATGGGGTGAGTGCGGCAATAAAGAATTAACACCAGAAGCATCTTCTTTTCCAGACTGGCTTGTCGAGCATGCGGATTGACAGTGGGCTGAGTGCGCCATTTGAGAGTTGTTTTCAGAGGTTCTCCACGAGTAAATCGGTGAAGGTGATCTTTCAGCTTCTCTGGTGGCCTGCAATCCGGGCTTTTGCAATTCTACATTCACCATTGAAGACTTAACAGACCTTTTAATGAATAAATCCGGACAAAAGCTAGATGGCTCCTCTATAACTCTAAATGAATATGATATCCCATCAATACTGGTAGATAGAGTATCATTGATCAAAGATATAGATGGAGTCGCGACAAGAAATCTAGCAACATCTAAGCAACGTTTTTTGCTAGTGTTGTCGTCTAAACTGATAAAATTGCCATATAATGAAGCAATAGTAGAAAAAAAAGTCGGGTTCCAAGCGTGCAAAGGGAAACCATCACACCTTAACCACGTATAACGCTCTTTACAAATATCAGTAGGCTCCCAAGATTTAATCATCTCAAACCATTCATTCAACCAACTTGTACCTGGCTCCAGCATTTTATTTTTTTCTATGCAGGAAGGAAAGGTAAGCAAAACAAGATTACCTCCCATTGGTCTACACTCGCAGGAGAAATAGCCCTGATCTAACATAGCATTTTGAATGTTCATGATGCTTTGAGCCTGATGTAACCAGCCAACTAGACTTCTATCCAGCCACTCTCTGTCTTCATCTGTGACCTCATACTGAAAGTTCACCGAACCAGCACTAAGATTTATGGATGTATCCTTCCGTTTGCCATCCTCACTACACAGACCCAATTTAGTAGCCGTAGCATATGTCCTCTTCTTGTCCTCTTTGTTGTTGCTGTATCGCGCCAAGTTAACTCGGATTTTTCGATTTCCCATCCAAGCTCCATTCAACTTCTTGAGAATAAGATCGATTTTGATTGGTGTACTCAGACTAACAAATCCAAATTTAGTTCCCTTGGAACTCATTTTCTTTGGGATAAAAACTTGTTCTACGTTCCCATACCATGAGAACATATTTCTCACACCAAATGCCGGCCACCCGAAGGGTAGGTTGTCTACAAAAAACCTATAGGTATTCTCCATTGATCCAAATGTTTGACCCAGGACATAACCACTAACATACAGATATCCTTACTTGTGAATCGAGATCCACCAAGCTTTCATGAAAGCCTCAGCTTTTTTATAAAGAGGTTTGGAAAGCAAGTATGCTGAATGTGATACAACCCAACCCGCTCTCATAAGTAAGCAACCTTTATATTTACAAGTTAAATGCAATCATAATTTAATATCGATTTATTAATATAATAATGTTATTCCTTTTTTTTGAATAAATATAATAATGTTATTTCATTTATTAATAATATTAATAGATTGAATAAGTTTAATAATTAGATGAAAATTGGATTTTTAATTTATAATTCAGTTTCAAATTTTAATTTATAAGATGAGAATGGTTTGATTTTTTACAATGAATTTTTAGTTCGTAGTTCTTATATTTAACCGATATGGATTGCTTAACTATTTAAACTCTGGTAACTGATTTCTATGATTTTAAATGTTGAATACCCATAAGCAAAGTGATTAAAAGACGGTAATTTTATATATATATATATATAATTAACCCTGAATTTGTTACCTAAAATTCATCTAGAACCAGTGTTTTTTGCTATTTCAAGATAGAAATTTTACAATTGTGGTAAAAACACACTTAAATTGTTAGAATAACATAAGACAATGAAACTCAAATGTAGCCACTGTTCGAATGCTATCATAAGTCACCGATATCGATAATAATAGTACTCGTTCCGTTCTTTTTTATCAGTTACTTTTGTTGTTTTCACTAGAATTAAAAAATAATAAATAGACTTAAATTTAGTATTAAATTGCGTAATTAAAACTAAATTATCAAATCTGATTGGTTTTGACTTTATTGGGAAAGAAAAATAAATGAAAAAAGCAAATTAAATTACATTGAAAATCTAAAAGTAAGAAATAAATAGAATTTGAATTTTACTAAAAAACGACAGATAAAAAAGAACAAAGGGAGTAATTGTTCCCATTGAGGAGGGCCCATTTGAATTCTTAAATGCACTGAATTTTTAAACATTCTCATGGCATTATTTGCTGAAGGCTTTTGAATCTCAACATCATTGGCATCACTTGAACGGGAAAAGAAAAAATAATAACAAAAATAATTCTCATTTCTCAAGCCTAACTAACCTTTCTCTCTCTTTACTTTCTCAATAATTTGGTTTATTTGTTGTATAACCTCATAAAAAAAAATATATAAAAAAATATAATCATCAAGACAGCCAATTAAAAGAAAAATATTGAATTAGTTAGTCGCTAATTAGTGACTCGTCAGAGATTGGACTTTTCACAAGAAAATATAATTAAACTCATCTTTGTAATCTCTTCAATTTCTCTCTGATTTTGCCATCAAACTTCGCATCTACTCTTTCACATTAATCATTCAAAAAAAAATTGTCACTCCGTGGAAAATGCGGAGCAACGGTTAGGTAGCCCTTTATTAAATGAATGACTAATTTGGAGTCTCCGCCAAATTGATGTATAAATTAATTTGGGCCAAAAACTTTGATACATGTCACTAGAAGAAGGGCATATAATCTTCTGACTGTTGTCTCCTCTCTCTCCCAGTTAATATACCAGGTATTATTTACTGCTCTCCCATTTAATAAGTTATTTTGCTATTCACTTATATTAATTAAACTATAACGAATCATATTTATTTGTTCATGATATATACTTACATGTTATGGGTAAATATGTTCATTTCGATAATTTCATAAGTAAAAATTACTTTTATAAAATAAATATATCCCTATTTTAAAATAACTATGGAACAAAAATCAATCAAATGATACATGAGCAAAATTGTTCTATTTTGAATATTTTACAGAAAAACAAACATTTTAATTCCTTTTTTAAATCATAAATAGAAAAATAAATTCTTATTGGATTTAATTATTGAACTATATATTTTAGTAATAAGAATGATTAGTTTTGTTACTAATAATCATCTTGATGTGAATTAGTGACAGTATGGAGCCATCTATCGAGCATACAATTGATATCGACAATATAGCAAGTTCAATTAAAGATGAGCTGAAAAAATTGCAACCATTATCAGACGAATGTTGCATTTACAGATTTCCCAGGACAATCCACGGGTTAAACGATGTTGCCTACAAACCACAAGTAGTCTCCATTGGCCCATTTCACCATGGCAGACCAGAGCTAAAACAAATGGAAGAGTATAAGAGAAGATATCTCCAAGATTTTCTGCAATTGAGCAACCAAGATTCAAAGTTATTTGTTAGCATTATCAAGGAGAAGGAAGAAAAACTTCGAAATTGTTATGCAGAAAACATTGGATTAAATAGTGAAGAGTTTGTGAAGATGATATTAGTAGACTCTGCTTTTATCATTATGATCATGCTCAAATCCAGTTGCCAAAAACTGCAAAGCAAGAACGATCATATATTCTCAAGACCATGGAAGGAAAATAGCATTCGTTACGACATGATATTGCTTGAGAATCAAATCCCTTTCTTCATTCTTAAAGATTTGTACAAGGAATCCAATCTCATGTCCCTTCAAGGAGATGAATTGATCCAGATTACACATGCCTTCTTCAAAATAAAATGGGGTTCATGGGTCAAAGACCAAATTCTTGACTCGCAGGAACAGAATTTATCTGATGCACAACATATTCTTGACTTCCTAAGGATATGTCAACAGCCAATCCCGAAATCTCAAATAAGAGCTTCCCACAAAACAAGGACGCCATTAGCATGGTATGCGCCCAGTGCCACAGAGCTCGAACAAGCCGGAGTCAAATTCGAACTCAATTCAAGCAAAAACAAACTTGAAATGGAATTCAAAGATGGGATTTTGAAAATTCCATTTCTAAAGATTACTCACAGGACCGAAATTTTATTACGAAATCTTCAGGTATTTGAGCAATGCCATTTTGATGTGAAGTGTATTAATGACTATATTGGGTTTATTACTATGCTTGTGAAGACTAAAAGTGATGTGGAAATTGTTGCTAAAAATGGAATAATACATAATAGGCTACGGAGTAATGATAGCTTATCAATTGTATTTAACGACCTTGCCAAAGGAAATGCTGTGTCTCGTCATAGGTTTTACTTTTCAGATATTGTTGAAGACCTGAATTTATATTGCGGAAGCTGTTGGCACGAATGGAAGGCGACCTTGAAACATGATTATCTGAATACTCCATGGGCCAGCATTTCTGTTCTTGCTGCTTTTATTCTCCTCCTACTTACTGTCATACAAACTGTTTGTGCTTTACTACAACTTTAACTTTTGTTACTCATTTGCTTCTTGTTCTTGTGTGAACATTGGACTAATATTAATGTTGAAGCAGCAATATTTTTGCTACTGTCAAAGTAATGGATCGCTTGTTTGGTTGTATTGTTTTCTTGCTTCAGTTGTATTGTCAACTTAATTTTGAGTGTAGTACGTGTAAAATTCAGATCTTTTTGCTTTGTAATATGCTATTAATTATATAAGCAGTTCTTATCTCTGTAATGTTTTGTAGAAGAAGGAAGTAGTAGTTATTGTATTTTCATTGTCTTCTTTCTTTTATATATCTTTGTTTGCACATGTGTTCTAAACTCTAACAATCAATGCGATGGAATTCTAAAAATTAATTCTGCAATTTAAGGTAAATGATGTAGTTGAAATTTAATTTGAGAGATTTGCAGACATTTTCAGGTATGCCATTGTGATTCCGATAACAAACACGTATTCAAATGGCTAAATAATTACTATGATTGTATTGCCATGCTTCTTATTTCTCAAATATGGTTAGGATGTTTATGAACTTTTTGTGAAATTTTCATATTTGAATGCAATAGTAAGAGGTTGACGTAATGAACCTCATAAGCTTGAGTTAGAAATCTCCAAAATACCAAAAGTATTGCTTTATAAAATATATGAGATATACACTAAGGGCGCTATAAGAAAATTGAAAAATAGCAACGGAAATTTATGATTGTTCTCTAAACTTCAAAACATATCTGTTTACTGTGTTAATTTTTTTTTTTAAATTTATATATTTCATTTTGTTATTGGAATCTCAAATTTTCATTTGGTCTCATCGTGATTAAAATAAAAATAAAAGTTCAAAGATTAAATTTATGCTAAAACAATACTATAATTATATCAGAATTTGGTAACTCTAAACTTAATACAAATGAAAATAAAAGTTTAAAAATCATTTATGACTATATGAAAATACAAATATTCAATAGTTAAAAATGTATAACTTCGTATATGCCAAAATTTCTCTGTCAAACCCAAAATCTCCTTTTAATGCCCATTTTTTTCGCATATTAATTTCTCTCATTACTACTAATTTTTAATTCGAAACTAAGCATCAGCCATCTGACAAATCATTAATAATTATAAAAAAAAATTAATATAATAGAGGACTAACTAGCTGAGAAGAAACAGGCAAAATTTATCAACCAAGCCAATAATGTACTGCTATCTATGTAAAATTAGTTAATAAAAAGAAAAAATAATGAGATGGTAGTCATTATGCATAAATGGCAACATATTATAAGTTTCGTTCATACAATTTACATAAATCAAATTTGGGCAAGAATTTTCCAAAAACCTAAATACTTTATTCTTATTTGCGTTATATTAGCATTTTTTAATACGCCAGCATTTAAGTGGAAACATAAGGACAATATTGGCGGTTTCTTTTTTTTTTTTAATGGTTAAAAATTAAAACAATATATATTCAAGCCTACCGAACCTTTCCTCGTCCTTTCTCTAACATTTTTTTTTCCTTGACAATTTGCACATGAAAAAGCACCTCTTGTTCCCTAAATTATAGTAATTTTTTATTTCAATTATTGAAAGATATTAAAAACAAATAAAGGGACGCATTAACAGTGAAACGAAATGATTCTTTAGCAAGTGATTTAAAATGTAAAATACAGACTTTACAAAAAGTTTTCCTGCAAAGCTGAAATTTAAAATGTAAAATTCAATTGCATGATAACGAAATATTCGTGGAGTTATTTGGCAAAAGGAAATGAAATCAAGTTAATAAAAAATATAGCATTCATACACCCAAAATAGCATAAATACAATAATCGAGAATAAACATATTTACCTCTCGTAACGCATATATCATTGAAAAAAGTGAAAGCACGGGAATCTCTTGTTTCTACGTCACTGCCAATGGTTTTTAACCAGGAGTAGCAACGCCGGGAAAAAGACGACTATTCCACAATCTAAAAACCCTTTGGAGAAAATCGAGAAAGGCAGAATGGGATAGAAAATTTTTCGATAGATTTAGTAACCCCAATTAGGTTTTCTAATCCCCTTTTATAGAGATTATTAGAGTTACAACTCTAGTTTAACTTTAATTCCAATTTGAATTTGGAATTAATTATCCTAAATAGATTAGGATAATTATTGATAGAGTAATAGGCATACCCAAACTCTATCATCTTCCACTCGCATATGATGAAATATTTTTCAGTCATATAGGCAAATAAATCGTGTGACTAGCATACATTGAGAGCATAATTAGTGCTACAAACCTATTAGGGATTCTAAATATGTGAAGTACTAATTCAAATGATCCGATCATAAATTTATCTGATCAAATTCTTTTATCAGATTTACTTTTAACCTTAAGTTAATGTCCACAGAAAATTCGTTGGAATGAGGCAGGTGAAAAGCAGAGAAAAGAAAAATGTTAAAAAATTAAAAATTTAGAACTCTTGCACTACATAAAGTTTAAACGATTAGATTTTGGTTGACTTGTATTTGAATTTTTTATTGCTTTTACTTTTATTTTTTACTTATTATTTAAAATATAAACAATTAAACATTTATATTATATTCTATTTCAATTTAATTTAATTTTTATATAAAAATCGAATATATATATATATATATATATATATATATATATATATATATATATATATATATATATATATATATATATATATATACACACACTCTATTGAATTATAATTTATAAACAAATATAAAAAAATAAAATTTAAATAGAAAATTGAATTGTGTATTTGATTCGAATTGAATTTTTTGAATTTTAAATTTGAAATATTTAAACTTTTTTTCAAATTGGAATTAAATAAAAAATTGTCAAATCTAATATTTTACGTATTATTTACGTATCATAAAGAAAAAAAAAACTTTGTTTATTTTTAAAAGTTGTATGAAATCTATAATTTTAAAAACTAAATTTACATTCAATTCTACATCATTTTAATTTAGATTTTTTTTTTTCGTAATGATAAATCTATGATGTTATGAAACCCAATTTGAACAAGATCATGTTTGGCATTGATTGGAAAGGAAAGAAGGTATTTGGTTTTGTGAAATTTCTCAGATTTCTTGCGAAAAAGAGTCAAATCAAAAGGACAATTATAGAAAGATAAAGCAGACAAAGGGACCCATTTAACAGTAAAAAGAAATGATTCTTTACCAAGTGCTTCACGAAATCCAATTCAAACACAGACCCATTAAAAGGACAAGTGGCTGCATGATAACGAATTATTTTTCGAGTAATGGTTTCTGGGTATAATTTAGTAAACATCATCTCTTCCGTTTCTTTCTGATTTTGCCATCAAACTTCTTCACTTCACTTCACTTCCTTAATCATCCGAAATGTCTGTTTATTTTTCAATTCTGAAGCAGTGGATTTTAGATCCCATCCACAACTCCATCGTTTTCCCCATTTTCAACCCTTCCATCCAAACTCTACTTCTCCTCCCCATTATTCTTCCCATTCTGAACCACTTAACTGCAAATCCCATCAAAACTTTACTTCTTCTTCCCATTATTCTTCCCATTTTAAACCACTGGATTACAGATCCTCTCCAAAACTACATAATTCTCCCCATTTTCAACCAGTGGATGGGATACATTCCCATTATTCTTCCAATTTTGAACCAGTTGACGGCAGATTCCATCAAAAGTTTACTTCTTCTCCCGATTATTGGTTTTGTTGTTAAGCTGATAAAAGATGGCATCAAAAATTACGTTCGGAAGCAGATTAAAGATTACCTCGACAAATGCGTTTTTGTCCCCATCAAACGACGCGTCTGCTATCTGTTGCAGTGCGATAGCTATGTCGAGAAACTCAAGAAGCAGACTGAGAAGCTGAAGGAGAAAAGAGACAGCTTGGGGCAATCCGTTGTTGAAACTGATGAGCTTACCAAATGGCTGAGCAGCGCGGAAAAAGAAATTAATGAAGCCGAGACACTCATTCAGCGCAAAGAAGAAGCCAAGATGACGAAGTGCTTCTTTGGGTTGTCTCCCAATTTGAAGCGTCGCTATCAGGTCAGCAAGGAAGCAGAGAAGAAAGCTTCAGCCATCGATAGGCTTCGGAATCAAGAAGGATTAGAATCAATTTCCTACCGCCCACCTTTGCAGCAGATAGTTGAGCCGTCTGTGTATCGTCGCGAAGCCTTGCCATCAAGGGTTTCTATCTTAAACCAAGTCATGGATGCGCTCAAAGATCCTAATCTTTACATGATTGGGGTCTATGGCTTAGGAGGGGTGGGAAAGACCACACTAGCGAAAGAGGTCCATGGGAAATCTGGGGAAGAGAAAATATTTGAAGCTGTGGTTATGGTTCCCGTCTCTCAAATGCCAGACCTAAAAACGATTCAAGGAGTAATTGCTGATTTCATAGGCTTGAAATTCGACGCGCAGGAAGTCCCTGGACGGACAAGTCAACTTAAAGAGAGGTTGAAGAAGTCCAAGGTACTCATCATTCTCGATGATATATGGACAAAACTTGAACTGAGTGATGTCGGGATTCCTCTCGGGGATGAATGCAAAGGAAGCAAATTGTTGCTCACCTCAAGAAGCCATGATGTATTATCTCGTGACATGGGCACACAGAAAGAATTCTCACTTGAACTTCAAGGGGAAGAAGAGACATGGAAATTGTTCCAAAAGACTGTGGAGGATGCTAACAATCCAGAACTGCCGGCTATAGCAATTAAAGTTGCCAAGAAATGCTCTGGCTTGCCCCTTTTAGTCAACATAGTTGCAAAAGATTTGAAGAATAAGGAGTTAGGTGCATGGAGAGATATCCTGGTGAAGCTATCCGATTTTGACAATGAAGAAATACATGGAAAGGTGACCGAGGTTCTTAAGTCAAGTTTCGAGAATTTGCCTAGTAATGAAGCGAAGTCATTGTTCTTACTCTGTTCTTTGTTCGGGCAGTCTAATATTCCGACCAACCACTTACTGACATGTGCTATGGGGCTTGGTTTGTTTAAAACAATTGTTGCTGGGGGGAGGACTCGATTCCAACAAGAAAGAGATAGATTGTGTCAAACTATTGCAAAGCTGAAAAAAGAGAGCTTGTTGCTAGTAAAGAGTTATTAGAATTGTTATTATTTATTAACTATAGTTAGTTTACTAATACGATCTATAGTTAACTTCTATAGTTAGCTCTTTTATTTTTCCCTTTTCTTGTAACTTCAGTTACTTTTCAGTTTCTGTTTTTGGTTGTTAAGTTTACTATATAAACTACAACCTTTCTTGTTTTTTTATTAGATTGAATAATACGATAAAGAAAGTTTTCTTCTTCTTTTGCCCTGTTTTCTCATTTGCTTTGTTAATATGGTATCAGAGCAAGGTTCGTGTTAAGATTTTCTTCAAGTTTATTGTAACTTGAAGATAGGCGATTTGATTGAGCTTTGTTGCTACAAGATTGATGGAAGACCCAATCGATCCACCAATGCAAGAACGCAGAACTCAAGAAGAAGATACACGAAGAATGAATCGGTCCGGTGTTACAAGAAATTCAATGGATTTGCAGGGATCTGACAATCCAGGTATTACTCTGGTTTCTACTCCTTTGAATGGCTTTAATTACAGAACGTGGAGTACCTCTATGAAGAAGGCACTTGCTGCGAAGCATAAGCTAGGGTTTATTACTGGAAAAATTAAGATGCCAGCTGAAGATTCAGATGATTATGAGGACTGGCTTAGTGTGAATGCTATGGTAGAATCTTGGATCCTTAATTCTCTTACTAAAGAATTGCACGAAGCTTTCTTGTATGTGTCATCAGCAAAAGATTTGTGGGATAAATTGGAGAAACGTTTTGGAGATTCTTCTGGTCCTAAAGAGTATCAGGTGCGACGAGAGATTGGAACTATTTCTCAAGGTAATTCCAGCTTGTCTATGTATTTCACAAAGTTATGCAGACTTTGGGATGAGTTGCAATGCATTGTACCAATTCCTCAATGCACTTGTGGAAGATGCATTTGTGGAGTTTCGGACAAGATCATGAAGCTGAATGAAAATGCCAAGATTATTCAATTCTTGATGGGATTAAATGAGTCTTATAATCACATTAAGAATCAAGTGTTGATGATGGATCCGTATCCTAGCATAGATAAAATCTATTCAATGTTGTTGAATGTTGAGAAGCAGAAGCAAATTTCAAACAGCTATGCAGAAATAAGTGATAATAATGCCTTAATGGCCAATGCTGCTATGTTCAATAACAATCAAAAGGGACAGAAGATAAATAGTAAGCAGCAGAAGAAGGACTTCAAGAAAGATGATAAATATTGCAATTTTTGCAAGATGGATGGGCATACCAAAGAAACATGTTTCAAGATTCACGGATATCCGGAATGGTACATGGAATTAAAGAAGCAGCAGAAAAAGAAGGGAGGCAAGTTAGTGCAAGCAAATATGGCCGAGACACCACTGGAAGATCTAGACATGTTTGAAGAACGAACAAGTGCTACTAATTTGAGCATGAGAGAACTGATTCAACAAGAGTTATTGAAGATGATGAAAGGGAAGCAAACACAAGAGGAGTTAGTCAATTTTGCTCAAGAATTTGCAGGTAATTCCTCTCTTTTATCTGTAAATGCTATTTGTTTGAAGAATGCTTGCTGGATAGTAGATACAGGGGCTAGCAATCATATTTCTGGAGATAAGAGTATTTTCTGTAATCTTCGAGTTGCTTGTGAGTCCAAATCAGTTTTACTACCAGATGGATCAGTTCGGAAAGTGGCTATGGTGGGGAGTATAAGACTTAGCAGGGATATTGTTTTGGAAAATGTGTTATATATCCCTTCCTTTAAGCATAACTTGTTATCCGTACACAGACTGCTTAAGGATAATTCTCTGATGTTCATCTTTTATCCTACAATCTGCGTGTTACAGGACCTGAGGATTAGATCAATTGTAGCAGTTGGAAAGGTCATTGGAAGTTTATATCATTTTGACAGTCATTCTTTTGATGAAAAAACTGTAAATGGATGTAAGTTTCAGCTTGATGCTAATAGATGGCAGATTGTTGATAGTGTTTGTTGTGTAAATAAGGATTCTTGTAATGCATCTCTTTGGCATAAGAGATTGGGTCATCCCTCTTCAAGGATTGTACAGAAACTCGGTTTTTTGAGTAATAAAAATCTTGCCACTAGTGTTTGTGACATTTGTGCTCAATCTAAACAAACTAGAGTTTCTTTTCCTGCGAGTACTACTCATAGTGCTGTTTTGTTTGAACTATTACATTTGGATGTTTGGGGACCATATAAACAACAGTCTTTGTCTGGAGCATTTTATTTTCTAACTGTTGTAGAAGACTATAGTAGATGCACGTGGACTTTCCTTATGCAATCCAAGGATCAAACTAGCTCTATTGTCTCAAAATTTATAAAGATGGTTAAGAACCAATTTGGGACAAATGTTAAAATTGTGAGAACAGATAATGGAGGGGAGTTTTTGGGTCATGCTTGTCAAAATGTACTTACTGAAGCAGGAATTATTCATCAGCGTACTTGTGTTTATAGCCCTCAATAGAATGGAAGGGTTGAGCGCAAGCATAGACATCTCTTACAGGTTGCTCGGGCTCTTTTATTTCAAGCACATTTACCTGTCAAGTTTTGGGGAGAGGCTGTCCTGCATGCTACTTATTTGATAAATAGACTACCTAGTGCTGTTTTGAATTGGAAGAGCCCTTATGAGTTGCTTTTTCGAAGACCACCAGATTTTAATGACTTGAAGATTTTTGGTTGCCTTTGTTATGAAATACACACAAAACCTCCAAGAGATAAGTTTGCTGCTCGGGCAAGTAAAGGAGTTTTTCTGGGTTATGTGCCAGGGACAAAAGGGTACAAGGTGTATCGGCTGGATAGTATGAAGGTTTCTATATCTAAGGATGTTGTCTTTCATGAAAATGTATTTCCTTTTGAATATGAATTTGCTATTTCTGATTTGACTGACACTCTTATTCCACGGATTGCTGTTACTGATGATGAAGAGTATATGCCCATGACAGTTGATTCTTATCCTCAAGGTGATTTTAATACACATGTTCAAGATCATCATGCAGAAAATTCGGATGATGTTCCTCTTGCTGCTGATTCTTATTCTCAAGGTGATTTTAATACACATGTTCAAGATCATCATGCAGACAATTCAGCCATTTCAGAGGTGGTGGGTAGAACTAATACAAGAAGACGAAGACAACCAATGTGGCTTAAAGATTATGTTGTTAATCATGTTTCAGCAGCACATACTTCTCCTCATGTTCCTTCTACTTTTCCTTTTTATATTAACTCTATGATTCCTTCCGTTTATTCTGATTTTCTAGCACAAGTTACTATGAATCATGAACCACAGAGTTACAATGAGGCTAAGTCTATTCCTCAGTGGACTAAAGCAATGGAAGATGAATTAACAGCTCTTGAGAAGAACAATACATGGGAATTGACAGAGTTACCGAAGAACAAGAAAGCTATAGGTTGTAAATGGGTTTACAAGTTAAAATTAAACCCGGATGGCTCTATAAACAAATACAAGGCTCGACTCGTTGCAAAGGGCTATAATCAGGTATATGGACAGGATTATACGGATAGTTTCTCTCCTGTTGCGAAGATGGTGACTGTGCGACTTTTCTTAGCGATTGTTGCTGCTCGTGGTTGGCCTCTTCATCAAGTTGATATCAATAACGCTTTTTTACATGGTTTTCTCGAGGAAGAAGTTTATATGAGACCTCCTGAAGGATATGACAAGGCAAACCAAGGACAAGTTTGCAAGCTTCTTCGTTCTCTCTATGGTTTGAAGCAGGCTTCAAGGCAGTGGAATGCTGAGCTGACATGTTTTCTGTTAGACTACGGTTTTGTGCAGTCTTCTCATGATAATTGCTTGTTTGTTTCTCATTCTTCTACTGCTATTCTGGTTGTCCTCGTATACGTTGATGATTTGTTGATCACTGGAACTATTCAGCATGCTATTGATCGACTGAAGGCTGCTCTTGATTCCAGGTTTTCTATTAAGGATCTTGGTGAAGCCAAATATTTCTTGGGGCTGGAAATTGTTCGAACTACAGGAGGTATTTTTCTCAATCAACGTAAATACACTCTTGACTTACTTAATTCTTCGGGGTTATTGGGTTCTAAGCCCAAAAATGTTCCATTCCCTAAGGGTATATCTCTTCTTGATGTCTCAAGCCCTTTGTTAACTGATCCTTCTGATTATAGACGCTTAGTAGGACGATTGCTGTATTTAGGCTTTACTAGGCCTGATATTACATATGCTGTGCAGCAATTAAGCCAGCATCTTCACTCACCAAGAGAGGTTCACATGCGGTCTGCCCTATATGTTCTTAAATATTTGAAGAAGCAGCCTTCATTGGGTTTGTTCTTCTCTTCTGCTTCTGATCTGATTTTGACAGCTTACTCGGATGCAGATTGGGCAACTTGTACGGAAACTAGAAAATCACTTACAGGTTATTGTATATTTCTGGGTTCTTGTCCTATTTCTTGGAAAACTAAGAAGCAAACCACGGTTTCCAGGAGCTCAGCTGAGGCAGAATATCGAGCTATGGCTTCTACAGTATGTGAGCTACAATGGATCAGCTATATTTTGGCTGATTTTCAGGTTCCCATTCCTCGACCTGTTTCTTTTTTCTGTGATAGCAAGTCGGCAATTCATATTACCTCCAATCCTGTTTTTCATGAGCGTACTAAGCACATTGATATAGATTGCCATGTTGTTCGGAATCAGTTTAAAGAGGGTTTCATTGTTCCTATTCATGTTTCTTCGGCTGCTTAGGTGGCTGACTTGTTTACTAAACCTCTTTGTTCTCCATTGTTCTCAACATTCTGCTCCAAGTTGAATTTGCTGGATGTTCATCAAAGTTCAACTTGAGGGGGGGCTAAAGAGTTATTAGAATTGTTATTATTTATTAACTATAGTTAGTTTACTAATACGATCTATAGTTAACTTCTATAGTTAGCTCTTTTATTTTTCCCTTTTCTTGTAACTTCAGTTACTTTTCAGTTTCTGTTTTTGGTTGTTAAGTTTACTATATAAACTACAACCTTTCTTGTTTTTTTATTAGATTGAATAATACGATAAAGAAAGTTTTCTTCTTCTTTTGCCCTGTTTTCTCATTTGCTTTGTTAATAGCTAGATGGGGACATGGATGGCCATGTGAAAATGCATGATGTTGTTCTAGATTTTGCTCGCTCAGTCGCAACCAAGGACCAACATGCGTTTTTTGGTATTAATGGCAATGATTCGAGGCAATTGTGGCCCGTGGATAAGGATTGTACGAGAATTGTTCTGCTTCACCGCGATCTCTCTGAGCTTCCTAAACGTTCAAATATCCAAAAACAGAGTTATTGTCTCTTTTCACTGAAGATTCGAATTTGATAATTCCTAATTTATTTTTTAAAGGTATTAGAAAGCTCAAAGTATTGCATTTGACAGGGATGTGTTTGGTGCCCATGCCTTCTTCGCTTCAGTTCCTTAAAAACCTCCATTCATTGTATATTCATCAATGCCGTTTGAAAGATGTAGCCATCATTGCGAATCTGAAACAATTGGAGTTTCTTAGTTTTGAGAAGTCCGATATTGTTGAGTTGCCGAGACAATTAGGGGAATTAACTCAGCTCAAGTCACTAAATTTGAGCTATTGCAGTGAGCTCAAAGTTATTCCTCCAAATGTTTTACCTAAACTGTCTCTTATAGAAGAATTGTACATGAATAGAAGCTTTGATAAATGGGATGAGAATGATAATGCAAGCCTTATGGAGTTGGAAGAACTGAGGAAATTGACAACTTTGGAAGTATGCGCATCTGGTCCTAAGAAATTACCGAATCAGCTCTTCTCAAATGGATTGGAAAGGTATAAAATATTCATAGGCGAATGGCATGATAATCGTAAGTGTCTAATGAACGCAGATGGTATAATTATCGGACTGATGAAGGCTCAAGGACACTAAAGCTTACGCTACAGACAAGTATCCGTTCGGAGGATGGGCTTCAAAAGTTGTTGACAGGGAGTGAATATCTCCATTTAGGGGAGGTTAAAGGAATGGAGAATGATTTGTACGATCTGAATGAGAAAGGGTTTCCAGAATTGAAGCAGCTCTGCATTAGTGACAGTAAAGCCATTCGACATATCGTCGGCTCTCGAATGCGGGTTTCATGCGATGCCTTTCCAAAATTAGAGTCTTTGGAGTTGTTTGGATTAAATAGCTTGGAGGAGATTTGTCATGGTGGACTTGGAACAGAGTCTTTTAGAAAGCTGCGAACTTTAAGGATCATTGGGTGTAACAAATTGAAGAAGCTCTTCTCATTTTCCACTGCTATCAATTTATCGCAACTTCAGGAAATAGAAGTGGGATATTGTGATAATCTGGAAGCTGTTATTCCGGAAGGAAGTGAAGATGGAAATTGCAACCCGACACAGACTGAAATGGTATGTAGATTAAATGCTTTCAACTTAATAACTTCTGATTATATTTTCTTTATTTGAATTTGTTTATTAAGATATTCTACACTAATATTTTTGTCATTTTGTTGATTAATGTGGTCTAATTAATGGTATACTTTAGTTTACGAATTTATTGATTATAAGTTTTAGAAATAACATGTACGTACAATTGGTTTATTCGGTTTATTTATCGTAAATAACCATTTTAAAGATAACAGTGTTAGAAATAAGTGGATTTGTCAATATACTATTTTATATAAAATTAATATATCAATATTATTTTGATAATTAAGTTCGATGATTAAGATATCAAAATGTGTAATTTTAATCAACTAAAATTTTATTCAGATCAAATTCAATTTTTTAAAAAAATTCCATATATTTAAACCAAATTATTAGTTTAATCAAGTAAATTTTATTAAATGATAAGAATGTAACATACATGATTTTTAAAATCATATATTAATACTCACAATTATTATTAATGAGATGTAGATTAATTCAAAATAAAGGTTTTATGGTATTATTTATATTGATTTAGTGAATTTAATTAAAGAACCTTATTTGAGATGTTCTTAAACTAAAATTTTGAAGTTGTAGTATCTTTAAATGAGAGAACAACTAAAAGCACCTCTGTTAATAAGAGCAATGAAATAAATTTGTAATGCTGAAACATTAAAAGTAGAATTTAGAAAAACAAAAGAAATAAAAAGAATAAATTGTAAGAACTAAAATTTTAATGTTAAAAATATACTATTGAAAATATTAAATTAAATCTAACATTAAATTAACCTCCCAAACTTGTTAAATCTAACATTTTTAACAAATTTAGGGGATAATCTAATACGCAATTAGTTTTAAAAAAATATGTTAAATAACGATAGTTTAAGAGGGAATTTATATATTAACCCTTATATATATGTATATTTTGTTTTACCTATTATTCCTAATTAATTTGGTGCAAATAGATTGGAATTTTCCCATTTGGTAGGGTTAAACCTATTATGCCAATTTGATAGTTTTCGACGGTACCAAGTAGCCACTCTTTTGTTCGATCAAATGCTAGTATCATCTACATATTAGATGCATATGCACATACTAATGCATTATAATGGTCATGCGCTAAAAATGTTTCCTCTATATTAATTTATTTAAATAATTTCTCTATAAGTAATATTTTAGTGTATATATATATATATTTTGAGAATAATATTTTTTAATATATAATATATCAATAATCTACTAAGAATATATCTTCTGTGTTGATTTTTTTTTAAGACAATCAAATTATCTGCTATAAATGAAGTGTTTATGTTTGTATATCCAACAAAAAACAATTGAGTATTTTTATGTCATTTTTTTTATTGGAAGAGTTGATAACGAAATGAAGCATTGTGTACAAACAGATTTCTTTTCCCAATTTAACAATCTTGGAGGTGGAGAAATGCAAGAGTTTGAAGTACATATTTAAAACTTCAACCGTTAAAAGCCTTTTGCAACTAAAAAGGCTTAAGATAAAAGATTGCGAATTGATGGAAGAGATAATACTAACAGAGGAATTTGAAACAGAAGAGAAGACTGATGAAATAGTATTTTCAAAGTTGGACTTTCTTGAACTCAGAGAGCTTCCAAATCTCATTAGATTCAGCAATGGCTATCCTATTAAATTTCAATCGTTTATAGAAATGACAATTAGCTCATGTCCTGCATTGAAGAATTTCATCAGCAACAATTCAAACAGGGATTCCGATAATGTTCAGTCACTCTTCAATGAAATGGTGATATGCTTACATCTCTTTCTCTTTCGTACATTTCACAGTTTATTTGCTCTAACTTAACATTACCTTTGTCTTAATCAAAATTTTTAGCTACATTAACCAATAATTTACATAAAATGCATTAAATAATTTGACTATTCCGTAAATAGTTCGACATCGTAGGGGATGAAGGAACCACCATTCCCAGTGGAGGCAGGCAGAGGTGAAACTCTTATCCATTTAAGAAGTTGGAAAAAAAAATTAAAATTTTGGATTGTGTAGTCTCTTTAAGATTCTGATACCATGATAGAATGGAAAAACATAACTTATCATTAATAACACAAGTACATATCTATACAGTAAAAATCCTAATCTAAATAGAACCATACAATAGAAAGACTACAATAATAAGGAAATGAAAACATTATTTCCTTATTTTTACCAATCCTTAACACAAAAGTGGGGTGTTTTTCTAAAGCTTTCTCTGCCCCTTGTATTTATAGGCAAATGGAGCAAAGAAGTCAAAATAATAATAAAATAAAATAAACACATGCATTTTATTAATTTGTTATAAATATCTATATTTGCTAATATCTGTACCTATAATAATTACAATATTCCTGGTCTCTAAGAGGCTCATATATGAGAGACACTTTAAACCTTTATAATATATTGTCATATCAAAGTAGTGACATCCACTTCTTTGCTTAATTTCACCTATTTTTATAACGGAAATTTGCAATTTATTTATAAAATAACTAATATAATTTTATAATCAGTTACAACACAACTTCTGGAATTCAAGCACCTTTACTCTGTTTACAAAAATATAAAAAGAAGGATTTAGATGATGCATGCATGCTAAATATATATGTAGACTTTGTTTTAGCTATTATTCCTGATTAATTTGGTGCAAATAGATTGGATTGATCCCATTTGGTAGGATTAAACCTATTATGCCAATTTGATAGTTTTCGGTGGTACCAAGTAGCTACTCTTTTGTTTGATCATATACTAGTATGATCTACATATTAGATGCATCTGCTCATACTAATGCATTATAATAGTCATGCGCTAAGCATGTTTCCTCTATATTAGTTTATTTAAATCATTTCTTTATCAGTAATTTTTTTTAATATATAGTATGTCAATAATCTACTAAGAATATATCTTGTACGTTGATTGTTTTTTAAGACAATCAAATTATCTGCCATGTATGAAGTGTTTATGTTTGTATATCTAACAAAAACAATGGAGTATTTTTATGCCATTTTCTATTGGAAGACTTGATAATGAAATGAAGCATTGTGTACAAACAGATTTGTTTTCCCAATTTAACAATCTTGGAGGTGAAGGGATGCAAGAGTTTGAAGTATATATTTAACACTTCAACCGTTAAAAGTCTTTTGCAACTAAAAAGTCTTAAGATAATTGATTGTGAATTGATGGAAGAGATATTACTATCTGAGGAATTTGAAGCAGAGGAGAAGACTGATAAAATAGTATTTTCAAAGTTGGACTTTCTTGCACTCAATAGGCTACCAAATCTCATTAGATTCAGCAGTGGCTATCCTATTGAATTTCAATCGTTGATAGAAATGACAATAAGCTCATGTGGTGCATTGAAGGATATCATCAGCAACAATTCAAATAGGGGCCCTGATAATGTTCAGTCACTCTTCAATGAAATGGGGATATGCTTACATCTCTTTCTCTTTCATACATTTCACATTTTATTTGCTCTAACTTAAGATTACCTTTGTCTTAATCAAAATTTTTAGTTACATTAACCAATAATTTACATAAGATGCATTAAATAATCTGACTGTGCCGTAGATATATCTAAATGTTTTAACAAGATAGTGAATTATTCCATCCACCATATAATATTTTTCTCTAATGTTGAACTGGATCTTAAACTCAACTTCAAACGCTTCTTTTAGTATCACTTAGTTGGAGCATATGTGTACACATGTACCCATGACTTAGTTTAGAAAAAGTTAAAGAGGAAGGATTTATGAAATGATCTTTTATATTTTATTTTTTAGGGTTAGTTGCTATTATTCTTTTTAATACGAATTATGTTATGAAAGAAGATAATAATAATAATAATAATAATAATAATAATAATAATAATAATAATAATAATAATAATAATAATAATAATAATAATAATAATAATAATAATAATAATAATAATAATAAAGGAAGTTTCTCTCTTTTAAAAAAATTAAAAATTAAAAATTGTTATTTTTCTTTTTTCAAACTTCCTATTTCAGGTTAAGAGTTACACATCATATTTTTCTTTCTCTTAAAATTATGTTTTGCGTAACAATTCAATAACACTAATTGCTCGTCTCAAATAAAATAAAATAAAAAATCAATAGTTAGATTGCAAATATATTTATGATATTTTATTATCTTTTAACTATAAGATATGGAATATTTTAATATTTTCTAGTGCATTACATTTATATTTCTAGTGCATTACATTTATATACATTAAAAATATTTTCTCTATATTGTTCATTGTTAGACAAATTAAATTATGTGATATATATGCACAAAAAAATATATATTTTATTTTCTAGTGCAAAAAAAATATTATGAAGCATTTGCGAACATATTTCTTTTCCAAATGTAACAAATTGATGGTGAATTGCTAATTATATTCAATCACTCTTCATTGAAATGGTGATTAGTTTACTTCCATTTCTCTTTCATATATATATATATATATATATATATTACTTTTTAATTCGCCTTATTTTCATTAATTCTGAATTATGCTTATCCAGTAATTTATGTTGTGTGTGTGCGTACACGCGCGCTTATTGGGAAGTTACTTATGTTTATGCGAAACTCTTGGAAGGATACATTACTGAGAATAATAATAATAATTAATGGCAATGGCAGGCTATATTTCCTAATTTACAGACATTGGACGTGTCTTGGATGAATAATTTGGAATATATATGGCATGGTCAATTCGGAGATGATGATTCTTTCTGCAAACTTAAATCATTGAAAATCGAGCGGTGCTCAAATTTAAAAGTCGTTTTTGCAACATCAATAAGAAGATTCCAGAGATTAGAGGAGTTGGAGCTATCGGGTTGTGATAAAACGGAAGTGATATATCAAATGGAGGAGTTGGATGGTATTGATGAAGTAGCATTTGAGCTGAGACATTTGAAGATCAAATGGATGAGGTCATTGAAGCGGATATGGAGTGAGGATGCGAATGGGGTTTCCACTTTTCCAAATCTAAAATCAGTTGAAGTTGGTGGGTGTGATGCTCTGGAGTATGTATTTCCAGAATCCATAGCTAGTGATCTTTTGCAGTTGGAAGAGCTTAAAGTAGAGGAGTGCAAGATGGAATATGTTGTTGGTAATACAAAAAGTGGAGAGCCTTACGAGTTCAGGTGGCCAAAGTTGAAACATTTCCAACTAATACATAATTACCGTCGAAAACCAAATCAACTACTCCCTTGGCTTGCAAAGGTATGCCCCTCATTTTATTTATAACAGTCATAGATATTTATTTTACTTTTCAAATATTTTTAGAATTAGCTTATCTCACAATTAAGGATATAATAGCCTCAGCAAAAATATTTATAAAGTAAATTAAAAGGTTAAGTTCTAACTTAACTAAAAATAAAAAGAAATAATTGCATAAATATCACATGAAGGCAATTGCATAAGCCCTACAAATTGACCAAATGACACCAAAAAACTTGCCCCCTGCACCAATGAATACTTCACACTAGTTGTTGTGTGCAAGGAAAATACAAATTCTAATGAACTTAATTTGAATCACAACTTAAAAAAAACACACATACAATTAAGATTAATATATAACACAAATGATTAACCAATAAGATGGACAAATGAGAGAAGGAAAAGAACAGAACTTTGCATACCGAAGAGACCAATAGAAATATTGGCAAATCTTCTCTAAAATATTAGTGCTTATCTCCGGAAATGTGACTTCTCCATGCTGCGTCTCGGCAAAACTACCTGTCAAATAATTTAAAAGAGGAAAAAACCAATTAAGAAGACAAATCACAAAACTTCGCTCAATTATAGACGCATAAGCCAACAATTCAGTAATTCACAACCCATAAACTGAAACCAGAACAATAATTGTCAAATTATACCAACTCTTAACAGTTAATTAGATAATGTTTCAGTTGCAACCAATTATATATCTTAAAAACTAAGACTCGCCCACATCATTTCAGGGAATTATATCAAGAAAATCCTTCACCTAACATAGCAATTAGCTAAAGCATACAACCAATTAAGTGAAAGCCAATAGAATGAAGTAAAATAGAAGCACCGATCAAAATCTAGAAATTGAGGGTAAAATTGAGCAAAGACCTGGAGATGTGAGCATATTGCAGATGGTCTGGGAAACCACGGCGGCTTCTTTGTCAACAACGAACTCGAAACCCTCGGCGCTGATCACTTTCACTGTATCTTCCTTTCTCATCTTCTTTCTTCAGAAGATTTTTCCTATCTGCAGCGATGTGAAATTCGGAATGCGACAAAATTTCGAACCTCGGTTCTCCGTTTATGTGTTGGTGTTTGCGTACGCGTTGATCACGCGCTCTTTGCACATTTGTTTCTAGAAAAGTAACTGAATTTAATTTGTTGTAGAAGAGTATTTGAGATTTTTACAAAAATAACATACAAAATTATTATCAAACTTTTTTATTATAAAAATACCATTCTTTAATGTGTTGGAATCGGGCTAGACGTGTGGATGAAGTTCAATTTTATTCCCAAATTTAACTTCTTATTATATATATATATATATATATATATATATATATATATATATATATATATATATAGTGTGTACAAATTTTTAGAGTGATTTTGGGAAACTCTCTCTTTACAGATAAATATCCCTTCATACATAATATTTTGTGATATTTTTTTCTCTTTCAAATTAAATTTTATTTTTTAAAATTTGTAAAATTATCATTTTATATGAGTTTGCATTTTTAATATAAGATATTTTTTAAACATTATGTTTTATCAGGTTCGGATTTTTGTATTTTTATATTATAATGAATATATAAGTATATAAAATAATTATAAAAAATAAAATAAAATAATCATTTAAATTAATTTATAATTATAAATACAATTACTTTACAATATATTTATATAATCCAACCAAATATAAAAATATATTAGTATTTACATTATATTACTAATGCAATCAAGTACAGTAATATAATTATAATTTCATTTCATTAAATTATATTTTTTAATTCATTACATCACAATTAATTATATCATACCAAACATATCCTAAGTAATTCTTGCTCTCCCTACTCTATGAGTATTACTAGAGGGATTAATTGGAAACCTCCTAATTCGCCTTTTCACAAAATTAATATTCATGCTTCAGTTCATACAAGCTAGAATGCTGCCATCACGAATGGCCTTTGTAGAAATTATTTAGAGATTGGATGAAAGGTTTTGCTGGAAACTTGGGTGCTTGTAATATTTTTTGTGCTAAGACTTGGGCAGTTTTTCATAATTTGATGTTGGGCTGTTCATGAGTTGGTTTAGGTCAAAAAAAAAAATCCAATCCAAATCAATATATATATATAAATGGATGGTTTGGGGCGGTTTTTTATTGTAATTTATAACGGTATTGGGTGGTTTGAAAACGGTTTGAACTAAATTAACTACTGTATACTAAATTTAAAATATTATATACTAAATTTAAAACTAATAAATACTAAAATTTATATACAAATCAACAACAAGATACATGTATTTCCCATCATTATGCACCTTCAGCAACCTGGCAATAATTTTAAATAAAACATATATCATGGAATAAGAAAAGTTACTAATCTGATTACACAGGAAATAAACTCCAAAAGAAATGAAATAAACTTCTGATCTCTTCAAGAATGATTCCCAGACTAGTTAAAGGAGAAGAATAATTAATGATAGTATTTCAAGATAAGCAAAACCCTGAATGATAGACATGTCTAAAAATCAATACATTAGAAGGAACTAGGCATCAAAAAGGATAATTTCTAGAATACAATACTTGAGGCAAAATATGTATCAAACCCCTGACTCGAAGTACTGAGCAGACTTGCTGCAGATTCCAATCAATTTCTATATACAGTAATCAATATCTGTATTACAGATAATGTGTATGAAGATGTGCACACCTAAGCACCAACAAAATGAAGATAAAATCGAGGTACTACTGAAGAGTAAAAATAACAAGAATGTGAAGCTAAATGGTTTTGGATCCGTAGCAGGATCATTTACTACCAATCCTTGAGGAACTGGCAAACTAAAAAGGCCCAGCAAAGTGATCCGTCCCATGGGTCAGAAATATCTTTAAAACCATCCTCTCAGCGATATTTTATTTTATAAATACAGAGCAAGGGACTTGAACAGCCCTAGCTATGACCAACAGCAGGTCCTTGAACAGCCCTAGCAAGTCACATAAGTTCAGGATATATATATATATATATATATATATATATATATATATATATATATATATATATATATATATATATATATATATATATAAAGAAAAAGAAAATGCATAATACATCTAAAACCATCAAAACTTAAACACAAAATGTTATAGAAAAAACAAATCCAATGTTTAAACTCTTAGCCTTCAGACAACGGGGAGGATAATCAATGTTTAAGTAATGCATCAAAAAGGGAAGAAGGGGTATGTAAGGGAAGAGACCTGTTACATTGGAAGGCATGATCGGAGTCATTTTGACAGACTCCTTTCCACTTCGATGGAATCGGTCTATTCCATTTTGCTCTAAATATAAACAAGTGCAAACTTTTTTAAACAAATAGCTCAGATGACAAGTAATTAATCTTTGGTCTTACTCTTTATTAATTAGTAAGTAGCAAGTCATTACCAAAATCAAGATTTCCACACTTAAATCCAATAATTGATGGGTCACCATTCTTTTTTTTCTTAGTACCATCCTAAGCATTGCCGTAAATCCAATAAGAACTATAAATAGCTGCATAAAATTTAAACTAAAACAGACACTACAAGAAAATTGCAATTTAGCAACGGAAAATAGCAACGGAAAATGTCAATTTTCCGTTGCTAATCAAAAATAGCAACGGAAATTTCGGTTGCTAATTCGGCGGTTGGTATTTTTAGCAACGGAATATTTATTCCGTTGCTAAATTTAACAACCGAATTCAAATTCCGTTGCTAAAATTAGCAACGGAAACTAAATTTCGTTACTAAATTTCGTTGCTAAATCTAACCACTAACATTTGGTAAATTGGTTAAAATTAGCAACCGAATTCAAATCCGTTGCTAAATTTAGCAACCGAAATCAATTCCGTTGCTAAATTTAGCAACTATTATAAAAAAAGTTGTGACGGTTTTTTCGTCGCTATTCCATCACTAAAATAGAAAACCAACAAATTACACTAAAACAGCTTGCTGTTTTAGTGTAAAATATAAAACCAACAAATTTAAAAAATCTTTAAATTTAAAATAATATAAGACCAAAAAAGAATTCTTTACCACCTTGTAAAAAACTATTGCAGTAAAGCAAACGTCTAAACTCAAAAGTGAGTAGACAAATAAAAAATCTCATCCCATTGGGCTACATAAAATTTAAAATTCTTTACATTAGTAAACTGTAAACAAACATCAAAATGACATATTTCCTGCAAGGGGAAAAAAGAAGAAGAAGAAGAAGAAACAAAGCACAATACTGTAAACACAGAAAGTAGAAAGAAATTTTGGGAAGTGATAGCATATATCCTCAACAAGAATTAATATGTCAGAAGCAAACTACATCACTCACATATAACCTCATACCTTAAAGTAAATATCTACAATCGAAAGGAATCAATAATCGTTTTCAGAATTTTCTCCGATGATTGCCACTGTTTATCATTTGCACTAGCAACAAACAACACAACTGTGCTTCCCTTTGCTGTTGCCTTTGCAAGATTGTGCGTACCAGTAAGAGCATATGGTGTCTCAAGCACATACTTGTAATACTGCAGACATTGTAATTTAACAAACATAATCAAGCCTTCGTTGAATGATTTTTATTCAATCACACGGAATATAAACAATTAACTGAACTTCTAAAAGCTTGTTGGATGGGGAAAAAAAGGACAATGGTGATACATGTAACAATGATGAATATCGATGATGCATATTGTAAACAATCCTTTTTTTTTTGGTTTAGTGTATATTGGTTTAGTGTATATATATATATTGTTCAATCCAAGAACCCAAAAAAGAAAACAAACAAATAAATCTCTTTCCCTCTCCCTCTGTAATTTTTTTCTTGAATCAAAGGAAGAAGAAGAATGGTTCTTCAATTCTTAATTGTTCAAGAGACTCTAATCTTAGGAAGAAGCAGTAAAAATAATAATATTAACTCTTTTTGTAATTAACCAAAGAAAACAAGAGAAATTAATATATAAGCTGAGGTTCACACTCTCCTAAGAATTTCCAATCGAAAGTTCTCTTTGAGACATAAGATAGCAAAAAAAAATAATAATAATTCGACAATGAAAGTTATCAGTTTCAGGGACATTATGCTGAAATATATTATATAGCAATATGATTGACAATATTTCCTGCATTGCACAAAAAGAGGTAAAACAAATAAACAGTATTGGACACCAACTTCAATAGCATACCTGTAACAGTGCAGCAATAGTACCAAAAGAATTCCACAACAATAGAGCCAAATCTTGAAATAATTCTCTCTTCTAAAAAAAGATAAAACCAAAACAAACACAGGTTTATTAGGCATACCTGTATTAGAGCAGCAATAGTACCAAAAGAATTCCACACGAAAGGTGCCAAATCTTGAAATAATTCTTTGTTCTAAAAACATGAAACCAAAGGCAGATACCAGTTTATAATTAAAGCATACAAAATCTCAGCAGCAAATTTTTCACTTATTAGGAGTTTGAGTTTTTTAATTTAATATATTAGGAGTAATCTATTGGTAATATTTCTAAAAAATTGAAGGCAAGAAGGCAGCATTATTTGCAAAATGAACATATGGAAGAATCAAGATGTCTCTGACCTGGTTCTCTTGACTCTTCTTCCCGTTTAGTCTCAATTATATTTCTCTCATTAATCTGTCTTTGTATCTCTATCCCTAAATTAGCAATCCTAGAATCCACAACAGTGGAAGATCACGTCCACGGGTATGTTACTAATCCTTTTACCAGCTTCAACGGCTTCTTCAAGATTCGGCTATCAAATAGCACCAAAGTGTTAATTGGACCACCTTCAATGCACGTGCACCAAAGAGATTTAGATACAAAAATATCATACAGAAACAAGATGGGATCAAAAAAGCATAAATATTTAAATATTTGTCACAATACGAAATGTTTCCGTAACTCATCTATCCTTAATTAAAGAAAGTGGCGTATTGAGTTATTAGTAATTAACTATTAATAAGCAAACATTATTGATTTTTAATTGTATTAAATATTAAATAAAACATAAAATTTAAATTTTTTTACTAAAAAGTTAGTACTTCCATTGATTTTAACGAAATGACTAACAGGTCCTCGTATAATTTAGCCTTGAAGTGGCAAATACCAAATGAAATGCCTACCAAATCAGGAATCATTTTCAAAAATTCATCAGAACATCTTCAGAAATGACAGATAATGGATTCATCAGTAAAAACGAGATAAAAACGAAGAACAGCGAGAGACAAACCTAAAAAGCTTTTCGGGCGGCACAATTTTGGGAAAGTAGACTTGGCAGAGGTCTCTTTCTTCATGCCAAAGAAATCGAGCTCGACTGTGGCTCTGGACATCGACTTCCTTGCTGGAGAGAGAGATAGAGCGGCGGTGTGTGAGGGAGGAGCCGTCGACTGCTTCTTTAGAGAGACAGAGAGAGGGAAGGCGGTGTGAGGTAAGAGATGAAAACCTAGGGTTTTCACAATTTATAGTTCTAATAAAGGTAAAATTACTTAAATGTCCCTAATTTAGCAACGGAAACATAATTCCGTTGCTATTTTTGCAACGGAATATGAATTCGGTTGCTATTTAGCAACGAAAATTAATTCCGTTGCTATTTTAGCAACCGAAATAAATTTTCGTTGCTAAATAGCAACCGAATTTAATTCGGTTGCTAACTTTCGTTGAAAGTGAAATTTAGCAACGGAATAAAAATTCCGTTGCTAATTTAGCAACCGAATTTTCATTCCGTTGCTATTTTAGCAACCGAAAAAAATTTCCGTTGCTAAATAGCAACCGAATTTAATTCGGTTGCTAACTTTCGTTGAAAGTGAAATTTAGCAACGGAATAAAAATTTTGTTGCTAATTTAGCAACCGAATTTTCATTCCGTTGCTATTTTAGCAACCGAATATTAATTCCGTTGCTAAATAGCAACGGAATTCATTTCAGTTGCTAAAATAGCAACGGAATACAAATTCCGTTGCTATTTTCAGTCCCAAATTTTATCCGCCATTTTTTGCCGCGTTAATTAGCAACGGAATTCAAATTCCGTTGCTAATTTTCGTTGCTAAATATTGGCGCCAAAAATTCCATCCACTTTTAGCAACGGAAGCTAACCAAATTTTTTTCGGTTGCTAATTTTATAAAATTCAACCAATTTTAGCAACGGAAACTATATTCCGTTGCTAAATAGCAACGGAATTATTTTGCCATTGCTAAATTAGCAACGGAATCAATTCCGTTGCTATTTTTCCGTTGCTATTTCAAGAATTTCTTGTAGTGAGAAATGAAACCATGAAGTTTTCAGTCCAGCTGCAAATATATACCAATTAATTAAAGATGGCTTTATCCCTGTAATTTGTAATTAATATGCCATTGTTTGTGTTAGAAATAATATGTAAGATTAGACTAAAAATGTGTTGATGATTTCTGGTACTGAAGGAGATAGAAAGAGGAAAAAAAATTGACGAAGAACTTGAAATTGGGGGAAAAAAACAGCAATCATTTTATCTTAGCCTGAACGAAACGTAAAACACCAAAAATGGAAGGAACTTATGCAGCGTTGCAACCAGATCAGCAAAAACCAAGAAAATCGAAGAAGAATAACAAAGAAATAAACATCAAATTCAGCTTTTAAAGAAAACGATAGACAGAAATAAAATGTAATACCTAAGAAATAAGTGCCATTGGGGCCTTTGGCATTAACAAGCTGCACTTCCAATGTGCCGATGGCAAGAGACGAAAGAGGGAGATGAGGGCAAGAGACAGCAGAGTAGCCGGATGAGCTGAGGACAAAGTCTAGGGCACGATAGAGAGAAAGAGAGATGGGGAGAAGAAAGGAAAAAGTCAGTTTAGGTAATAACCCGACCTAATATATAATAAAAACTGAAAAAGGTTACCTAACCTGACCATTAAACCCACCAAAACCGTATTTTTTTTATTTGATCGGTTTGAATTGGTCGGTTTGTCAAAAGATATGAACAGTCCTAATTTGATGCTTGTTATAGTTGATTATTGAGAGTGACAGTCTTGGAGTGGTTAATATGATAAATGATAAATTTATGCCTCCTACTAATGGTCTTTCTCTATTGCGTTCGTTCGGTTTACTTAGTGTTACCTTTAATTATGTTCTCTTTGTTCATTCTTATTGTGAAACAAATTTTTTCGTAGTTGCAGTGTCTCGTGGTCTCCACTATCCGGAGGATTCTCATAATAGTTTAATTACGGTGTTTCATATTTTAGATAGATTATGTTTGTTGTTTTGAGGGCTTTGCCCTCACTTTCTTAAAAAAAAAAAAAAAAAAAAAAAAAAAAAGAGGAGTTTTAATATTAATAAAATGTAAAAGAATTTTACGACAAATAGGATTTCAATTCACGTTTTTCTTAATGCTTCAATTCACATTACATATTTCAAAATATGGTTTAAAATTCAAATGTAGTACTTTTATTTTTTTTTATTATTGTTATTTATCTATATAAAGCTGAAAATTCTGGGTGATTTGAGGAGTCTCTTTCATTTGAGAAAAAAAAAAGATAAATGTTTTTTCATTAATTTAATAATTAATTAAATTTTCTATTAATTAATTTAATTAACTAATTTAGTTTATATAAAGCTATATTTTATATTATTATATTAGAAAAAATTGTTATAAAAATACAAAAGAAAAAAGAAAACTTGCTTATCTATTTGTTCACGTTCTCTATTTTAATTATTTTTTAATTTTCGTAAATATTTTAAGAGGCAGAGGGAGTAATATTTATCTAGTTAAAAAAAAAAAGGCTTGCAGAGTAATATTTACCTAACTAACTTTTAACATTGAACTTTACGTATATTTATGAAAGAGTTAGGGTTACGTTCACGAGTCAGAGATAAAAAATTGGCCTCGATATTTATGTAATAATATCGAAATAGAAAATAATATTAATATGAAATTAGTTCCTTATTTGAATTTCTCTTAATTAGAAATTTATCTTAATTAGGAGGTTATTAATATGGGCAGTTACCTAATTTAAATTAGATAACTGATATATTAATTATTGATATTATTTCATATACTAAATATTGTAACTGCTCAATTTAATTCTCTCTTATTAAGGAAATTTTAATTACCTTAATGAGAGCCATATAAATAGGGCTACAAATTCCATTCTTGATAAGCAAGAAAAGAATTTCATACCGAAATTTTGTCAAAATACTTCCGTACTTTTTCTCTTTACTCGGAATTTTTAGTTCGTGAAAAATCAAGTTTTCATCCTAAAGCGTAGCGACGCGTGGGTGAAAACGATACTGGTGATGCGAAAAGAGAGACGATCTCAACATTTGTGATATGGAATTAGTTCCTTATTTGGATTCCTCTTAATTAGGAATTTGTCTTAATTAGGAGCTTATTAATATGGGCAGTTACCTAATTTAAATTAGGTAACTGACATATTAATTATTGATATTATTTCCTACACTAAATATTGTAACTGCTCAATTTAATTCTCTCTTATTAAGGAAAATTTAATTACCTTAATGAGAGCCTTATAAATAGAGCTACGAATTCCATTCTTGGTAAACAAGAAAAGAATTCCATACCGAAATTCTGTCAAAATACTTCCGTACTTTTTCTCTTTACTCGGAATTTTTAGTTCGTGAAAAATCAAGTTTTCATCCTAAAGCGTAGCGACACGTGGGTGAAAACGATACCGGTGATGCGAAAAGAGAGACGATCTCAACATTTGTGATATGGAATTAGTTCCTTATTTGGATTCCTTTTAATTAGGAATTTGTCTTAATTAGGAGCTTATTAATATGGGCAGTTACCTAATTTAAATTAGGTAACTGACATATTAATTATTGATATTATTTCCTATACTAAATATTGTAACTGCTCAATTTAATTCTCTCTTATTAAGGAAAATTTAATTACCTTAATGAGAGCCCTATAAATAGGGCTACGAATTCCATTCTTGGTAAGCAAGAAAAGAATTTCATACCGAAATTCTGTCAAAATACTTTCTTACTTTTTCTCTTTACTCGTTGGAATTTTTAGTTCGTGAAAAATCAAGTTTTCATCCTAAAACGTAGCGAGGCATGGGTGAAAACGATACCGGTGATGCGAAAAGAGAGACGATCTCAACATTTGTGATATGGAATTAGTTCCTTATTTGGATTCCTTTTAATTAGGAATTTGTCTTAATTAGGAGCTTATTAATATGGGCAGTTACCTAATTTAAATTAGGTAACTGACATATTAATTATTGATATTATTTCCTATACTAAATATTGTAACTGCTCAATTTAATTCTCTCTTATTAAGGAAAATTTAATTACCTTAATGAGAGCCCTATAAATAGGGCTACGAATTCCATTCTTGGTAAGCAAGAAAAGAATTTCATACCGAAATTCTGTCAAAATACTTTCTTACTTTTTCTCTTTACTCGTTGGAATTTTTAGTTCGTGAAAAATCAAGTTTTCATCCTAAGACGTAGCGAGGCATGGGTGAAAACGATACCGGTGATGCGAAAAGAGAGACGATCTCAACATTTGTGATTCAGCGCTACGAGAGATATTTATAATTACATCTCGTGATAATTTTATGGCTTATTTTTCTTACATTGGTATCAAAGCCATATTTTTTGCGTTTCGGCATGATTTTATATGTAGATCTGTCTTTTCGTAAAAATTCAGACATGTTAATATGTTAATTAAAATATCTTCAGATCTGTTCTGTTTGTGGTTGTTTATTAATTTTGGTCAAAAAAAAAATTTTGTAATTTTTTGGACACCGAAATTAATTTATTTATTAAAAGTCCGTAATAATTACTTCTAGTGGAAATTTTTTATTTTTAACCATACCATTGGAATCAGAGACCCCAAAAACCCCTCTAAAAAAAATCCGGCAGCTTGAAACCACCGAAAAGGCGGCACGTGGATTACATGCGCCATCGGTGTGTTGGGCGCGTGCTAGAAGGTGTGTCTCCAACACACGTTGCGTCACGCATGCTGAGTGTGATGTCACTCAGCTGTGTGGCCCAGTAGGGGATGACACGTGGCTCTACGGTGAGGTGCCATGTTTCAGATGACATAGCAGTGGGGGTCCACTAGGTGCCATATGGCACCACGTAGACCAACCAAAAGTTGACACGTGTCGCCACGTGGCAGCCTGTGGCCTGACACGTGGCAAGTGGCAGCCACGTGGCTTGACGTGTCATGCCATCTGACTTCAATGTGGCAGCCTGCGGTGCTACCACGTGGTGTTAAGGTCCTGACATGTGGCTTGTGAGTTATGCCACTTGTCGACACGTAGACAAATGACCAGTTAACACGTGTCAGTCCGTGGTCATGCCATGTGTCCTATTTGTCAATCCACCTTGTCCACGTGGACCAATAATTGCATGCCACGTATCACATTGTCCTGCCACATGGACACACGTGGCCCAGTGGGGTCACGCCATATGGCAGAGGCGCTCTACCTGCGCGTGGCTCCTCTGTCGCGCATGGGTACGTGAGGGCCACTCTCGACGGCACGTGTGGGCGCGTGAGGACTCCTCCAGCCATCATTTTTTCCCAAATTTTTTTAATTTTAATTTTCTTTATTTTTATGATTTTTTTGGTTATTTTTAAAAATTTTTTTTAGTTACATAATTATTTTTTATTAATTATTTTGTTTAAATATTTATGAAAATTTAAGAAAATTGTGTTTTTTTTCTTCTGCCTTCTTTAATTTTCAAATATGAAAATTAATTATGTGAATTTTGTCTTTATATTTGATTGTAATGAATTTCAATCAATTTTTGTTTGTACATGAGTGTACTAATAAAATTTTTTTACTATTATGTGTAATAGATATGACGATGATAAGGATACCCATGATTCCACATACTCCTCAAGGAGTTACTTTGGCCAATGCACGAGTGCATGAGATTCACAGCATGAGGTTTCACCAGAGGGCAAGGAGTCATGATATTTATACTATTGGGCATCATATAGTCAAAATGCATAAGAAGATGCAAGACTGTATTTGGGTTGGTGGCCTGGACAGGGGGTGGAATCATAAGTTACTTTATGATGTAATGTGTGAATCTTTTAGCTACCATGTAGAACTCCAGAACTTATTTGTTGAGTGCTAGCAAGGAAATTATAAGGATTCCATAATTAAGTTTTTATATAAGGTAGCGAAACGATGAGTGTATAAGAGCAACACTCCATCTAAGATGGTGCTCAGAAGTGGGCGTATAGTGAATCGCCTATGATTAACTGATTACATACATGGAGTGCCCCTACAGATAATGCATATGGTCAGAATGACAGTTCCAGTAACTACGATTGTGTTGGGTCCATTGGGATCCTGATTTTTTTTTTGTTGACATAAGTTTCATCATGTTATTTTATTTTTACGGACTTTTAAGTTAGGAAATTTGTTTCCTAATTTTGTTTTGAGATGATACATTTGTGTCTTCTTTTGGATTTATTGGACTTTATAATAAATGTGCTTATTTTGATTTTGGATAGTATAGTGGCTTATAATTTCTTAAGATGAATGTTTTATTTTAATTTTATTTGCAATGCAATATTTTATGACTAAAATAATTGTTTAATTATTAAGTTAAGGCTTAATTATCTTACAATATAATATCCATAATTAAGTTAGAGAACTTAATTTTCAATAAATCATATTTACTATGCGAAAAATTTTAATCTGTAAGGTTAAATATTAAGACTTAGAGGGTAATTAGATATTGATAGTAACTTTTTCGAATTTAAGCCGAATAGATAAATTTATTAGATTCTAATTTCAGATGTATAGTAAATAGCATGTATTGTCATATTTTTCTTAATAAGTGCAACATATGTTCTATTTTTTATCAGAGGATCTAAATGGCTTCCAAATCCATAGTTGCTGAATTGAACAAAGATATAAAATTGAATAGGAACAACTATAAAATCTCGAGTATGAAAATCCAGTATATGCTTGAGGAGCAAGAGGCTCTAAAAACCTTAAGTTCAGTCATGACTAAACCTGAAGATGGCACTTCTGCTCAATATAAGTAGGATCAAATAACTTATGCAGCATGGAAAAAGAAGAACTACATTGCTCGTATCATCCTCCTAAGTGCAATGGAAGATGATATCACCATGCAATTTTGCTCATATCAAAATGCAATGGATCTATGGGTCGCATTGCAGGAGAAGTTTGGAGGAGTGTCTCTAACTAGACTCCGATCTTTAACAATCAAATTTGATACGTATCAAAAGAGGCCTGATTATTCAATGCGAAAATATCTCCGAGAGATGAAAAATATGATTTGCGAGTTTGATGATGCAGGTCATAAGTTGACTGACGAGGCAATTTTCATGAATGAAAGCATAGATGGAATTTAGATTATAAAATTTCTAAATTGTATTGATTTTTTAAAGATTTTTTTTATGTTTAAACATATGTAGTTAATAATGCTATTTAAAAAAAATAATTCACAAAAATGTATACAATGTATTCACTTTATTTAATTTGGGCAAAAGTGAATACAGTATATTCAGTTTGATTAAAAATGAATATAGTGTATTCAGTTTAAGCAAAAGTAGATACAGTGTATTCAGTTTGGACAAAATGAATACAGTTTATTAAGTTTGGGTAAAAGTAATAATTTGAAAAAATACAAAATAATAATCTGAAAATTTTATTTGTAGTTACTAAATGTGAAATCCTATTAATAAGTTATAAACATTGGCATAGCTTTTATTTTTATAATATTAAGACAATGCACCCATCTCTTTTGAAGTGTTTACTTTTTTTTTCATGTGCAAATGTGATATATTAAAAAAAAAGATGACCTCATATGTTATTTTGAAGAAAAGAAATTTGTATTTTCTGATAAGTAATATTATTTTCAAAGATTATACATATATAAAATTTAGGGTTAAGTACAAAAAAGAGTCTCAATTATAGGGTACCTTATAATGTTGAAACACATCTTTAAAATTTTATAATGTCAACTCTCAATTTCGACTCTCTTTATCATTAAGGGATTTTGTCGCTCTTAAAAGGAGAATGACGGAATAGCAACAAAATCTTTCACTTGAAAAGAGAGTCGAAATTAGGAACTGACATTATAAGATTTTGAAAATGGGGTTCAATATTGTAAGACATCCTACAATCTAGGCCTTAATTTGTAATTAACAGTAAAATTTAATTATCAATTTATTCCATTTTATTAGAATACCAACTATATATATTAATTATGTGATAAATTAATTCAAATATAATAATAATATTAAATATATTAATATTTTAATTAAATTTCTTATATTTAATTAATTATTTAAACAGATTAAGATATTATTGAATAATGTTAAATAAATTTAGAATAGGTCTGTATGGGTATAATAAAAATATTTTGGCAAAATTCATAATTTAGTCTTTGAATTTTAATGTTTTTACACATTAAATTTATATATTTTCAAAATTATACATTGAGTTCCTGAATTTTTCGAAAATAATACATTAAGTCCAAAATGGACGGCAAAAAAGACAGTCTAATATACGCTCTATTAATGTTACGTGTATTTTAACGGAACGCTGTTGTTTTTTTATATCCGTTTGGATTTAATGTGTTATAATAGATAAGTTCAGAGATCAAATGTATAGCTTTAAACGTATGAAAATTCAATATATAAATACGTAAAATTTAAAGGATCCAATGTGTAATTTTAAAAATATAGAAATTTAATGTATAAAAATATTAAAGTTTAAAAACTAAATTATGGGTTTTTTCAAATATTTTTAATTTATAGATTGAGACATGTTTAAGTAACTTTATCTATTTTGAAATAGATTCTGCTACAGTATTTGTTTTTTTTTTGGGATAATCTATCCAGTGTAATATTTAGCTAGCTAGTTTGAGTTACTTATGACACAATAGTGATAATTTAATCCTTGAAAATAATATGCAATTTGAATCTTCATACTTTTGGGCAGAAACTACAAAATATGAGTTAAATAATCAATTTATATAAGTGTGTTTTCTCTAATAATTAATTGTGAGAATTAATTTTTATATTATAAAATAAAATGTTAGCGAAACTGCATTATTTTCAGCTAAGAATTGAAACTTAATTAGCATTTTTAACAAATATCAAGAACTAAATTTGGCATTATTGTGATATTTGAAGAGATATTTTGTAATTAATTGTCAGTATTTCACGAGTATAACGATTATATAAAAGTGATAATACGAGATATAAATACAGAAAATTAAGTTTATTGAATTTTTTATTGTTTTTGAGAGTAGTAAATTTTTGCATTAGTTTTCAGCAAAAGTAAATATAAAGTATTCAGTTTAGATAAAAATGAATACGGTATATTTAATTTAGTCAAAAATATGAATATGGTGTATTCAGTTTGAGGATTGTGTATTTTTTAGAAGATTAATTTTTTATTTCAATCTTATTTTTTTCTAATTTATTAAATGATCTTTCTGTGCCCCAATTAATTTAATTTCAAATTTTCAACGTGAATTTATCAAAATAATTCTTTTGCTTTTTTTTTTAATATGCTATACTATCAAAACTTTTCTGCACTATCTTAAGAATCTATTATTTTCTTTAATAAATTTTATTCATTCTGGAAAAAGTTATTTAATTTTTTTAATAAAAAATAGACTCACAAAATGAGAAATATAATTATCTATCTCTATAAATATAATTTCAATATTTAAACACTTATATGAGTTGAATCATAATTTTGCGCGGGACACCAATTGAGAATTTAGATCTGAAATTATAAAGATTTTAACAATATTTCGAATGAAAAAAAGCTCAAGAGTTAGAAAATTCAAAATCTAGTTTTAGTCTAAGAGGACAGTCCACCATGTAACAATTACTGCACAATTGAAAAATTGGAGAAAATAATTTTTTTGTATTTATGTATATCAGTTGTTCGTGTACATCAATGTATATATAGGAAAATATATAAGATAGAATAGATGGAAACAGAGTTTAACTAGAATACAATTTCAAATAAAATAGAGTCATTGTGTAACTCAACAACTTGAGCTGTCAACATTATCTAACACCCCCCTGCAAGTCCTTGGCCGAAGACAATGACAGCTGATCACGAAGTAGAGAGAAACGAGTGTAGGACAAGGGCTTGGTGAAAATGTCGGCAAGCTGATCATGAGTGTTGAGAAACTGAACACAGAGAGAACCATTAACCACCTGCTCATGAACAAAATGATAATCTAATTCAATATGCTTTGTACGTGCATGCATAACAGGATTTGAGGACAAATAAATGGCTCCAATATTGTCACACCATAAATTTGCAGCAGACACAGAGAAACCTAGCTCCTGAAGTAAAGATTTGATCCAAAGAAATTCAGAAGAAGCATTGGCAATGGCTTTGTAATCACTTTCAGTCGATGAACGTGCTATAGTGGGCTGCTTCTTTGCTAACCAGGAAATTAAATAGGGTCCAAGAAAGATGGCATAGCCACTCGTGCAATGTCGATCATCAGGATCACCGCCCCAGTCACTGTCAGCATAGCAATGAAGATCCAATGAAAAATTTGAGGAAAGAAATAACCCAAGTGAGGACAAACCTTTGAGATACCGAAGCAGCCTCTTTAATACACATCAGCATGCTTGCGAAGAATTAAAAGGGAAGTGTCAGCTTTAGATGGAACAAACCGATGGAGCTAAAGAAATGAAGCTAGGCGTGAGAACCAAGCTTGGGGCACCTGTTTAAGACCATAGAGAGAACGATTTAATTTGCAAACGTGATGAGGATGAAGAGCATCAACAAATCCAGTGGGCTGTGTCACGTAAATATTCTCCTGTAAATAGCCATGAAGAAACGCATTGAAGATATCAATTTGCTTAACAGACCAGTGTTTCATGCTAGCAAGTGAGAGAATAGTGCGTATTGTTGTAGCCTTGATAACTGGACTGAAAGTTTCCTTGTAGTCAAGACCTTCTTGCTGAGTGAACCCTTTTGCTACAAGACGAGCTTTGTACCTTTCAATAGAACCATCTGCTAGTCGCTTGATCCTATAAACCTACTTGTTTGAAACAAAATTAGCATGTAATGGCAAGGGAACTAAGTCCCAAGTGTTAGTAGACTTTAAGGCAAGAATCTCATCTGACATAGCAAACTTCCATTCACTAAACTTACTAGCTTGATGATAAGTAGTGGGTTCATGTTCAAGATAATTAATTGGCTATTTAGATTTGGTAGATAGATGGGCACGCTTGGCCATAATGGTGGGATGAAGGTGCATTTGGTGAGTGCATGGAGGAGAAGAAGGTGAAGCTGGTGGGACGAGAGAGTATTTAGTTAAATCAACCAATAAATCAAGGCCCTGTGCAGTGGTAGGTGGAGTATTCGAAGGAGAAGTAAGTTGAGGAAGTGAGCGGGCAAAAGTGGAAACAAAATCAGGTGTGGAAGAAGGAGAAGAAGACATATTTGATGACAAATCTGAGGGCAAGGAAGAGAGAATGGGAGTGTGAACCGTAAGCCATGGTGGAGAAGAAGGAGCACCTGCACCAAGAGAGGAAGAGCAAAGAGGACGCAGCTTGAAGGGAAATAAATTTTCATCAAATTTAGCATGATGAATGACATAAATATGGTCAGTATCAATGTCTAAACAGAGAATGCCATGATGATGAGGGGATTGGCCAAGAAAAACACAAGGTTTACAACGAAAAGAAAACTTGTGAGAGTTATATGGGCGAAGATAAGGATAAACCATGCAACCAAAATACGACAGTGCAAAAAATTGGGAGGCGGACCATGTAGAAGTGAGTAAGGTATTTGATTGTTAAGACTAGAGCATGGTAAAGAATTAATATGATTAACAACTTGTGAGAAAGCATATGGCCAAAAACGAAAGGGAACTAAAACATGAGCAAGCAAAGTTAAACCAGAATCAACAATATGTCTAATTTTTCGCTCAGAGAGTCCATTTTGTTCATGCGTATATGGACATGCAATGCAATGAATTATACAACTATTTTTAAAATACGGATTTAATTTTTGATACTCACCACCCCAATTCGAGTGGAAAGCGCGAATAGGGTTATTAAAATGAAGTTTAAAATAGGATTAAACACTACAAAAAAACTGTCAATTAACGACGGCCTAATTTTCGTTGCAAATTTTGCAACGGATTAGCGACTGTTTTACAATTCCATCGTGGGGAGGATATTTTCTATTTTTGCGACGAAATAGCAACGGAAAGAATAAACAGTCGCTAATTACTTCCAGAAAATTTAGCAACGAACGTTTTAGTCGCTAATTTTGGAGGGAAAACATAGCGCTCATTTTGCGACAGTTTAGCGACGAAAATATTTCTGTCGCTAATAGAAATTTGTTATAGTGACACATTAGCGACGGAAATATTTAATTGCTAATCCGTCGCAAATAAATTAAAAAATAATTTTTTTAATTTCACTAACATGATTTATGTATAGTTTCAAGTAATTTTAATATAGACCATATGAAATGAATATTTTATTTTGTAACAGAAAATTATAAATTATTTTATAAGTTGATAATAATTTTTTATCAATTATACCAAAATTTAAAGTTATTTATTTAGAAAATTTACATTTTTAATCATAATAATAAACTAATGGTTAAAATTATTATATATTTGTATGTTTAAAATTATTAAAAATAAATATTTATAAAATAATAATATAAAATTTATTATTTCATTTAAAATAATAATAAAAAATTTTGTAATTTATTTTTATTTTATAAAATTTAAATCAAATATTAAATTATTAGAAATTATATTGATTTCTTTATCAATTATCTCCAAATATAAACTTATGTTTTAAAAAAATAAAATTTTTAATAATAATAATAAAGCAATTATTATAATTATTGAAGATTGATGTATTATAATAATAATAATAATAATAATAATAATAATAATAATAATAATAATAATATAAAATTTATTATTTCATTTAAAATGATTATGAAAAATTTATAATTTATTTTTATTTTGTTAAAATTTTGAGCAAATTTTAAATTATTAAAAATTTTAGTTATATATATTTACAAAATTATCCTTGAATACAAGGGTAAAATAATGAAATTTGGTAGGGGCATTTTAGTAATTTCAGAAATTTACCCTATATAATATTATTTGCTTATTTTCAATTAAATTTTTTAAAAATTTATAATTTTGATTATTTCAAGTATTATAATATAAATGAAAAATACAAATACATATTTATTGTTACTAATTAAGATTAAAAATTATTTTAAAAATTTTGATAATTAAAATTACAAAAAAGTAATTAAATAAGATAAAAAATCACATGAACTTAGAGCATGTGATCAGTTTTAAAATATTTAATAATATTGACTAGATATTAACTATAATATTTTTTTCTCTTCTCATTTTGCTTTTTTTTAAAAAAAATTTAATAATATTCTATAAAAAATAATTATAAAATAATTTTTATATTTATTATTATTATTATTATTATTATTATTATTATTATTAAAATAAAAAATTCTATATAAATTTATTTACGAAATTATTCTCCATCTATTGGATGTGGTACAAATGATTGTAGGGATATTTATGTCTTTTAGAAAACCATACTTACCCCTCTTTTTGCCTTATTCTTCTTTTCTTTTTTAAGAAGAAGCCGCCATCCCTCATTTTTAAATATAAAGATAAAATAATGAAAATTGGCAAGGATGTTATAATTTTTTACTTTTATTTTTTCGCTTTCAATCGTGTTATATTATAATTGTATAATTATACCATATATTTAACTAAATATAATTTACTTCTAAAACTAGTGAAATTGACCTTTTTCTTCACATATCTTAATAAATTATGTATTCATTATGTGTGATCACATAATTATCCATATTAGCATCCAAATAAATAGAATTGGTTGTTCCTTAAATTTTAACTTATTTAAAAATAAATAAATATGAACTTATTATAATAAATATAAATCTATGTTCAGTTATATGTGGTGGTTATGTAACGTCCCAAAATTCGAGAGGTATTATTTTTAGACCTTTAATGGTTTGGTGCTCCTTTTCAGACCCATCAATTATTCTCAATCGCTGATAATAGATAAATCAAAAAATAATTGCTAATAATACTAAAAAAATTAGTTATCGTAATAGAAATAAGAAATAAGATGTGAAATTGGGGAGTTTGATCTGTAACGCCTCAAAATTTGAGTCGTTTGACAATACTTTTTAATATGTGAGCAGTACTTCTGATACCGGTTCACGAGGATATATATTTAGTTAATCTAAACTAGATTTATGAAAATTTTTATTTAGTGACTACATCAATAATAAATTTTTATCAAAATAATTTATCCCATAAATATATAATTATTATAAAAGTTACTTTTTCTCTAGAAATAAATATATAAAGTCGATTGAAAATTCTTTTGCTTATACACTTTGACAATCCAATGACTAAATTGTAATGCTTTAAAATCTTGAGATATAAAAACTAAATGATATATATATATATATATATATATATATATATATATATATATATATATATATATATATATATATATATATATATATATGTGTGTGTGTGTGTGTGTGTGTGTGTGTGTGTGAAGTAATAAAATATAAAAACCAAATGGAGGGACCAAGAGCATTTTTCTCTAGAAAGTTCCAGTGGCCTCTAAGTATTAAAAAAAAGAGAACAGACAACGGGAGAGAGAGAAAGGGGGAGAAAGAAAAAGAAAGGGAGAAGGAGATCGGGGAAAAAGGGCAAACCAGCGCCAGCGACTCCGACGTCGTCACTGTGCAGGCGACGCGACAGCCAGCCGATCTTCTCTCTCTGCCGTTAATCCGCTCTGTAGATTCGGTTACCAACCCGATTTTGAGAGTTTCTCTCCTTCTCGCCCAGATCCAACTCTAGTTTGCTTGGGATTGCCTAGTTGGTGTTCAAAAGAGGCAAGCTTTAGTTAATTGATTGATTCCATAGTTTTCTAAAAGTTTAAGAGCTTGGGGTTTATTTTCTCCATGTTAGGTTTTAGAGGTCTGTTTGAGTAGATTCTTGGGTGTGTAGGTGCCTTACTGTGAGCAGATGAAGAAGGTCAAGCTCATCCTAGCAAGGTGAGTAATTATTTTAGTTGTATCATAATTCTTATAGGTTCCCAGATATTTGTTTATCTCTGTGTTGTTTTAAGGTTAATGGTCTGGTCCTTAGATGTTTGATGTTCTGTATTTGTTGCTGGTGAATGACGTGAAGTGCCAAGGATGCTTTAATATGTGAGTCTTTTTTGTTCATTTTAGCGTTATATTTTCTCTAAGTTTTTTAACTGAGGAGATTGAGAGTTCATACTTCGGACTGTTAGTTTTTTCTTTTTATGGGCAAAGTCTTGAAATATAATTTTTTAAATATGATGCAGAACAATTGTGTTTAGTCATTCCCAAATCGTGGTGGTGTGTGGAGACTGCCAGACTGTCTTGTGCCAGCCAATCGGTGGGCGTTCCAGGCTTACAGAGGGACGCTCTTCTTTGCCCACATTTGGTAAATGTTACTAGAGTTTTTCTCAAGGGATATGGTTTCAAGTTCAGTATTTTTGCATTTGCATTAAATTGGGGATCTTCTGAATTTTGTTTCAGTATTTTTGCATTTGTTTCTGATGTGGAATTTTGTTAATAGGAATACTATAGACTTCTTGTTTCCAATCTAGGATTGTTATCGGATTTTGGATTGCTGTGATTAAATCTGGTTTCATTTGCAAATTCAGTTCTTGTTATTTTGTTCTTGTTTCAACTCAATTTTCACCTTAGCTGTTGGCTCTAAAGATTGGATATACATTTTGTTATTTTGGAAATTGAATAGTTGGTTTAATGTTTCCTTATCTAAATGTTGGCATGTTCAGATGGCTGTTTTAATTTAGATGGCTGTTTTAATTGTTCAGATAACAGCAACAAGTCTTAAATTGTTCAAATGGTTGTTTTAATTTAGTTCAAGTTCAAGTGAGTTCTTTCAGTTCTTTACCCTATTCTAGTCAACGCTTGGCTTTTCTACCAAGTATAATGGTTATATCAGACTTGGTTTCGTGAAATTTTCAATTGATTTTGTTGTGTTAGCCACACAAAATAAATATAAATTTTGTAGTTCTATTGCAGCTTGTAGTGCAGCTGTAACTGTTGGTGTGGCTCAGTGCGTACAGGATTTGAGTGCGAGCAAGTGCCAGGATTGCTTATCCAAAGCTATCCAACGCCTAAAAACTGACTGGACCTTTCGCTTCTAGCGATATGTACTTGGCTAAGTTCTACGTGCGGTTCTCGGAGCATGGGCCTCATTCATACAGTGGAAAAGGTAAGCTGTTTCGCCGCCTTGGTTGGTGGTTTCCAGTTTTTAGTTCCTGGTCAAGTATATTATGGTTTAAAATAGTAGGAATTTACTAAAGAAGGCAATTATGTAAATAGCAGCTTATGGTAATTTTGCATGGCAATTACTAAAGAAATGCTCTTCTTAGGTACTGTAACCTTTGCTTGATGCTCTGTGCGAATTAAGAATGACATAAAGAAAATTGAGACATTAACTGACAATACTTAAACCAAAAAATGGTAATTATTAACTTATGATTGTTAATTTTGTTTGGTTATTATTTTGATTTTGTTAGATCATAACGACCACAATGATGAGGAGATTGAGAAGACACTTGCGATACTAATTGGACTGATTGCTGGGGTTTCATTACTCATTGTCTTTCTTTCTTTCTTAAGAAAAGTGTGCGAGAAAAGGGAAAGGCAATGCCCATTCCTCTTCTATTTTCTTTACGTTCTTTCTATGCTTGCCCTTTCTCTGTGTTCTTTTAACACGAAGATTTATATCTACTTTTAAGTTACTAAAAATATTTTTAGGATTTTTTATTTTTGAGTTTGAATTACTTTAGGAGTTTCTTAAAAGGAAAAAAAATGCTCATATTTTGGACTGATTTTGAGCATCGTATTTGAGATTTAGTAAGCATATATCAGTTAAGTTGGTTTATGGACCTACAGGGAGATCCAACATATCTGGTGGTGGAGAAAGAGAGAACACTAGCTGAAACTTTTATATATACTGATATTAACATCAATAATTATTAGAAACCTGAAACTTTTGTATGTACTGATATTTACATCAATAATTTTTAGCAATAAACACTTTGCCTCCATTATTTTTTTGTCTTTTCTTCTTTTTCATGTTATATTCTGATGCAGGTAAACGACTTGATAAATTGTGGCGTATATGTATTTACACCAGAGATTTTTACATTCATCCAGGGTGTTGCTTCACAAAGGAAAGATATAGGTCAGGGTTATGTTGATAGGATAATGGCTATAGAAAAAAGTTGCTGGGATGCTGTAATGCTCCATTTTTGTTAGAAATTAGTTTAAAAAAAAAGAGATAGGCTTGATTTAATTGCATTTTATTTTATATATTATTTTTTTATGTTGACTCTATTTATAATGAATTCATTATAAATTATATATATATATATATATATATATAAATATAAGATTATTATTTATATTTGTATCTATTATATATGAATTTTATAATATAAGAATATTGTTTATATTGTGTGCAGATGAAAATTTAAAAATACAATAAACGAAAAAATGAAATTATGCAATAATTTAATGACGGATTCGCGACAGTAACTGTCGCTACTGTACAAATGTTAGAATTTGAGAAATAATTAGCGACAAATATTTCGTCGCTAAATTTTTAATTAGCGACGAAAAAGTAGTCGCTAAATATTATTATTATTCGTCGACTAATTAGGAATATAAATTAGCGATGGAAACAAAATTAGCGACGAAATTTTTCGTCGTTAATATATTCGGGACTGGCCTTTCAGCGACTATTCGTTGCGGCGTCGGTAATTTAAATTAGCGACGGAAAACAGGTAATTAGCGACGGTTGCAGTTTTTTTGTAGTGAAAATGGCTCCTTCCACTGCTTCTTCTACCCGCATCGTCTCCACTCCTGCTATTACTACCTCTGCCATAAATCCCACCACTGTTAGCTATAATTTTGCAATTAAACTCACTTCCCGAAATTATCTCTCATGGAAAACTCAGTTCCTTCCTCTTCTTAATTATCATGGGATGAACAATCTTCTTGATGAAACTCTCACCCCACCCCAAACAATCTCTTGCTCCTCTAACATTACCCAAACCACAGTCAACCCCGATTACTCTGCCTGGTTCAAACAGGATCAACTTCTTCTCTTATGGATTTTATCTTCTCTCTCTGAAAATGTTTTTCCCTATATTGTTGGATGTACTACCTCAGCTGCTGCATGGAAGGCACTAGCAAGTGCTTTTGGATCTGTCTCCCAAAATCGTCAACTTCAACTGCATGTGGAGCTTCAGGAATTAAAGAAAAATGACATGTCTGTTCTTCAGTATCTTCAAAAGGCTAAGTCCATTGCTGATGAATTTTAAACTACGGGAAAACCAATTGGCCAAGCTGAGTTTAATGCTATTATTTATCGTAATATTGGTGTTGAATTTCATCCTATTATTTATGCTTTAAATCTTAGATCTGATCCTATTCCTTTCTCTGAGTTATACAGCCAATTATTATCTCATTAAATTTTGCTTCAAAGTCAACACAAGTGGTGGGATTTATGGCAAAGGCAGTAACAGCAGGAGTGGAGACGATGGGGGTAGAAGAAGCAATGGAAGGAGTGATTTCTGACATTATGGCTTTGATATCATGTAACAATTACTGCACAATTGAAAAATTGGAGAAAATAATTTTTTTGTATTTATGTATATCAGTTGTTCGTGTACATCAATGTATATATAGGAAAATATATAAGATAGAATAGATGGAAACAGAGTTTAACTAGAATACAATTTCAAATAAAATAGAGTCATTGTGTAACTCGACAACGTGAGCTGTCAACATTATCTAACACACCATTGGCATGTAAGGCCTTTATTTTAGATAGTCATAGTTGACTCAAGTTAGAATCATAAATTTAATTAATTACCCAACCAAAATAATTTTGTGTGACTTTAGCCAAAATTAGTTAACTTGGGGGATTAATTCTGTAACACCCTATACCCGGTCAGTTAAAAGACCCGGATATCGGATGTCATACCCGGGTTCGGATCTCAATTATTTGCCACTTCAAATGCTATTAATTTTACTATGCAATTAAATAAAATTTCGACAGCATGACAACTTAAAATTCATGCTACCCAAGCCTGCAAAACAACTTAGTTTTTCACTCCCAAATCATGCATCCAACTCCAGAACTTCAATCAACAACACAACACTTCTATAATTTTATTCCAACACAATCACAACCACTCAAGCACAGTTCCACTACATGGTTTATACAAGTGTTAAAAATTTCTTTATATACATGTTACATTAACACAATTTATATAATCGGCTTCAACATAGAAACTTAGTTCACAATAATTATAAACATTTACGTATATACACTATTATATAAATAAGAATTTCGTCCCCAGAATTCAATGGACCTATTAATATGCGCATAATCATATAAATATAATTTAGTTCGGACTTGAGATATTAATTCTCAAGCTTCCTACGTATCCCATTTAGGGAATCAGAACCACGTAGTTCTCCAATCCTAAGACTCAATATAGTACTTTAAATAAGTAACCATTAAATTTGGTTTAGGCAAGAATATTGCTTGTCACTTTTCAAACATTTACAGATACATAACTGTATTCTACGCATTCTTAATTACACCATACTACTCCAGATTGTATAACACACAATTAATCACAATATGAATATATATATATATATTCAATATCAATCATCACTAGTTGTAATTAATCGTAAGTCAAATTAATCACATCCAATAATTTCTAATGTACGCATAATAGTCATAAGATTCAAAATTCAAAATGCATACTTACACAAGAATCAATGGGGAAGCTTCATATGTAATTAAAATAAACAAGCTCTTTAACAATATACTCAATTTCTTATAGCTTATTTATCTACTCAAGGTGAAAATCAACTCTTGATTTACTTAATTTATTTGCTGATTAAAATCAGACGGTCACAACCAACAAATCTTAAAACATTCACAATCAGTTATATACACGCGCATACGCATATATATATATATATATATATATATATATATATATATATATATATATATATATATATATATATATATAAATATAATTGTAACAACCCGAATCGCTGTCGCTAGTGGATATTGTCCGCTTTGCCACCTGTCACTCCACACGTCTGCTTTCGAGATCGTGCCGGAGCTAGGCGACGCACGGTTTTATTTTTGAGGTACCCCACATGTCTGCTTTGGAGACCATGCCGGAGCCCTCAAAATGCGTCTTCCAGTGCCTCCACATGTCTGCTTTGGAGATCATGCCGGAGCACTAATAAATATTGTCCTCTTTGGGCATCACATGTCTGCTTTAGAGACTATGCCGACCCCTCAGTGCCTCCACATGTCTGTTTTAGAGATCATGCCGGAGCACTAATCAATATTGTCCTCTTTGGGCGTCACATGTCTGCTTTAGAGATCATGCCGACCCCTCAGTGTTTTCATACAATATATTTAATGTAATATATTTACTATAAATTTATATATATATTCATATACATACATATGTGGACCGAGCTCTCGGAGCCATCCAGTCCACAACTTCATTTAATTACATCTATCGGAAGAGCTCTCGGAGCCATTCAATCCGGTGATTGTCAATTAATACATATACTTCCTTAAAACTGTAACATACTATGTTCTTATAATCACGATTTCACAAAGAAATAACATGAAACCACAAGCTAAAATGAAGTGCGTTTAATAGTAACAAAAATGGTTCTAGTTTGTTAACCTTCACAACTACTAACTAAATAAATAATATACACTAGCTTGCCAAGTAAGAGTTACTTACCCAAACACACTTTGTAGTCTACTGATTTGTTAACTTGAGCTTATTTGTTCCTTGAAATTTTGTTACCTTCCCAACTAATCATTAAGTGCATAAACTCAATGAATTTTCATGTAACTCTTATTTTGCCCAACACGTATCAATTGTGTTAGTTTACTCAAACATTGTTCATGGCATTAATTGTGTAAAATATATATATATTAACTTTATACGTATTTACTTGCCTAAAAATTCAACTACATTATAATTTACTACAATTCAGTTATTACATGAGTTTGATAGTATAATCTCAATTACCTCCAAGTTACTATATCCTACTACTAGTTAAAAGCACAATGTAATCTCTTGATTAATTAAATCTATTTAGGCCACCAATCACTTCCCAAATTCTTACTTCTAAACCATTTATAAACTAATCAAAGGTAAAATTATCAACCACATACCATTAGCTGAAAAATAGCTGAAATTTTCAATTTTTTTCTCCACACTGTCCCTCACTGGAGCCTTGCCGGAATTTGGTCGGTGCTTCACCGGCGCTTTACTGGTGCTGTCCTCCATGGAGATCAAAGCTCTAGCATCTCACCGCAAGTCACCAAGTACCAAACCGCCGTCGTAGCTGATCGAAAATGGAGGTGGAAGGAGGCGGCACTACAGCTCCGATCTCTCTCTTGCCGGCACGTGGGGAGAAACGACAGCCAGAGGAATGATCCTCTCACCCTCGGGGACTCACCGGTGTTGCCTGAATCACCGTCCACCGTCATGAGTTGCCAGAGAGGGAAGGAGAGCTTCCATCACGATGAAGAGAAAGAAGCAGGAACGGCGCCATACAAGGGGAACAGACCGGCTATTGAGGATGCGGAGCGGTGGCGGAGGGGTCGCTGGTGATCTTCGCCGTCAATCGGCGATGAGGGAAGCGGCGAAATGCCCTTTTGCCTCCTCCGATCCCTTCTCTCTCTTTTTTTTTATTTGTTTATTTATTTTTTGCCATGAGGTCTTCCCCTAGGGGATTCTAGAGACCTCTCACTTTCTTTTTATTTATTTATTTATTTTATTTTATTTTATTTTATTTTTTTAGTCATGACCATTATTAACTAACTTAAGTTATGTATTATTTTTATTTTATTTATTTTATTATTATTATTATTATTATTATTTGGATCCTTATAACTCGGGGCGTTACAAATTCTTTGCATGTCCGGAAGATCAATATTAGAACAAATTTAGATACAAGACTTATTGATGCCATAATTTGTTCTCATAAAGATCGGATTTCAAGATCAAGCTCTAAGTAATTAATTACTCAGGAATGTAAAATAATATTAATGTTGGATTAAGAAAGATATCTGAAAATTTTAAATATATATTTTTGTTTATGTTTTCATCTCCAGATCTTGTAATGAAATTTATATTTTAATCATGTTATGAAAACCATGATAATTTATGAGACTTGTTTACTTTTTTCTTTTTTTTGCTGTTTCTTCCATGTAGCCAATGTTTATGTATTATTTTTATTTTATTTACTTTATTATTATTATTATTATTATTATTATTATTATTATTATTATTATTATTATTATTATTATTATTATTATTATTATTTTGGATCCTTATAACTCGGGGCGTTACAAATTCTCTGCATGTCCGGAAGATCAATATTAGAACAAATTTAGATACAAGACTTATTGATGCCATAATTTGTTCTCATAAAGATCGGATTTCAAGATCAAGCTCTAAGTAATTAATTACTCAGGAATGTAAAATAATATTAATGTTGGATTAAGAAAGATATCTGAAAATTTTAAATATATATTTTTGTTTATGTTTTCATCTCCAGATCTTGTAATGAAATTTATATTTTAATCATGTTATGAAAACCATGATAATTTATGAGACTTGTTTACTTTTTTCTTTTTTTTGCTGTTTCTTCTATGTAGCCAATGTTTAAATTTTATTACTTATATAGTAGTTTAGGATTTTTTTTTTATCCAAATACGTAGAGGTATTTTCTGTATAAAATATTATTACAAATAAAATAATATAGCAAATAGTGAGAAAATTAAGATAATTTTGGATCTTAAAATATTATTTATTTCATTTAAAAAAATACAATTAAATGTTTATATTAATGTCTTATAATTTCCGTTTCTGATATCTTATTGATACATTGATAGATAATTATTTGAATTATTTATTTATAATCATAAAAAAATATTCACTTTGCATAAAGTGAATATAATATATTTAGTTTGCACAAAGTGAATATAGTGTATTTAATTTTTTATGCTTACTAAAGAACCATTCCTCCAAAATTGAATTTTTTTTTTCCAGACATTTGATTATATGTACGTTAGGTTGTTTAAAATTAGTGACTTTTTTTATAAATACAATGTGACTTGAAATTAAGATGATTTTGGTGACTTTCAAATAATTTACCTTTAGGAAAATTATTTTTATCACTGTATAAAATTTAAAATATATATTTATATTATTATCTTTATTTGAGTGACTATTGTAAAATTAAATTCTTTAGGGAATATAATCATCATCAATATTCACTCATCATCATAATTATTTGGATCTTGAATAAATAATTTGCTGCATAATTAAAACTTAAATATACTTACTTGATGCGGAATTAACCATTATTGTGGAGAGAATTGAATCCAATCGATCCTTCTTTATAAATTGATTTCTCTCCCTTAACCCTAATTTTTATGTAACAGAGAATTTTGATGGAAAGAAATTTGCATGAGTCTGTTAACCTTAATAGGTGGAGAGAGGACCAATTTATATATGTGTAACCTTAAATCTGGTACGTCCATCAAATACCAGAATCAATGGCTAAGATTTATTCCACTATTAAATAGAGTCTTAATCAAATAGGAATTCCACTATTTGATAGAGTCCTTAAACAAATAGGAAACTTAATTAAATTAGTAAAACTAATTTAAATAACTTAATTAAAATATGGCCCAATCAGACCACATTCTAACATTCTCCCACTTGGTCCGACAGTTAATAATATTTAATAGTGTAAACATTAGGCGCGCATAAATAAATCTTATAATGTCATCATTCCATCATAATTAACCTTAATATAATAAATCACATAGTGAGAGTTATGGCGGTCATACACTTTCAAATTGCATACTTCCTTCCATATACTACTGCACTTGTAACCTATCATATTAGGTCACATAAGATATATATAAAAACATAATGTCCACTTAATTGTCTTAAAAAACACTTGATTTCTTGTGTATAACATTCAGTGTATACAAACATAAGGAACAAGAAACAACTTAATAAAGTTAAAAACATATCACATTAATGAGTTCAAGAGTGTTATAACATCATCATGATTAATCATCAGTACAACCAAGACCCATTCTATGTACATGTTCTTTAAATGTCTTTGGTTGTAAACCTTTTGTTAGAGGATCTGCAATCATGAGATCAGTTCTAATATGTTCAATACACACTCTATGTTTCTAAACCTCCTCCTTAACAGCAAAATACTTTAATTCCATGTGTTTAGCACCTCTGGAATATTTATCGTTCTTGGAGAAGAAAACTGCAGCGAAATTATCACAATAAATTTTTAGCAGCTTGGTAATGGTGTCGACAACCCCAAGTCCTGAAATAAAGTTCCGCAGCCATAAGGCATGAATTGTAGCTTCATAACAGGCTACAAACTCAGCTTCTATAGTGGATGCAGCAATGACAGATTGTTTGGCACTTTTCCATGAAATTGCCCCTTCTGCTAATAGGAACAAATAACCAAAAGTTGATTTTCTACTGTCAAGACATCCCCCAAAATCTGAATCTGAATATCCAATCACTTCTAATTGATTAGATCTCCTAAATGTGAGCATATAATCCTTAGTTCCTTGAAGGTATCTCATCACTTTCTTTGCAGCTCTCCAATGATCAATACCAGGATTACTTTGATATCGGCCTAGCATTCCAACCGCAAAGCTAATATCTGGCCTAGTGCAAGTTTGCAAGTACATTAAACTGCCGACGATAGATGCATATGGAATATTTTCCATTACCTTACGTTCTATATCATTCTTTGGACATTGCATAAGACTAAATTTATCCCCTTTCTGTAATGGGACAATACCTGCTGAACAGTTGTTCATATTAAATCTCTCAAGAATTTTCTCAATATAAGCTTTCTGAGACAATCCTAATAATCCTTGTGATCTCTTTCTGGATATAGAAATTCCAATCACATAGGATGCCTCTCCCATATCTTTCATTTCAAAATTCTTGGAAAAAAATCTTTAGTCTCATACAAGATGCCCAAATTATTTGCAGCAAGCAAAATATCATCAACATATAGAACTAAGAATATAAACTTACTCCCACTGATCTTCCGATAAATGCACCGATCAACAGTGTTTTCATAAAAACCAAAAGATGTGATAGTATCATTGAACTTAAGATACCATTGTCTGGAAGCTTGTTTAAGTCCATATATTGATTTCTTAAGTTTACACACCATGTGATTCTTTTTTTCTATGGAAAAACCTTCAGGTTGATCCATATAAACTTCCTCCTCTAGATCCCCATTAAGAAAGGCTGTTTTCACATCCATTTGATGTAACTCTAAATCGTATTGAGCTACCAAAGCCATGATAATTCTTAATGAATCTTTCTTTGAAATAGGTGAAAAAGTCTCTTTATAATCAATGCCATCCTTCTGAGTATAACCCTTGGCAACAAGTCTAGCTTTATATCGTTCGATATTGCCATTCGAGTCACGTTTAGTCTTAAAGACCCATTTACATCCAACTCGTTTGGAACCTTCTGGCAATTCGACGAGATCCCATACATTGTTTTCAGCCATTGATTTTAACTCATCTTTCATTGCATCAATCCATTTATCAGACTTATCACTGTTAATGGCTTGTGAAAATGAAACAGGATCCTTATCAACGCCACAATCATAATCTGACTCTTGCAAATAAACCACATAATCATCCGAAATAGCTGACCTCCTTGCCCTTATAGGTTTGTTTAAGGCTATTCCTTGTGGTTCATTTACATCAATTTGTGGTGGGTTAGGTTCTTCATGGGGTGCTTCTTCATTTAAATGTTGTTCATCATTATTTTGTTCTTGCAATTCTGGAACAACATTTGGAACAATTGTGGATGTAGGAACATTTATAGGTAATGAAACATTAACCTTTAGTTCATTAATATCCACAATTTGTTTGTTAGTACTCCCATTAACTTCACCATTCTCAATAAATTTGGCATTGCCTGTTTCAATGATTTTAGAACTATGGTTTGGACAGTAAAACCTATACCCTTTAAATTTCTCAGGGTAACCAATAAAGTAACCACTAACAGTTCGAGAATCCAATTTCTTTTCATATGGATTATATAGTCGTGCTTCTGCTGGACAACCCCAAACATGCAGGTGTCTTAAACTAGGTTGCCTTCCAGTCCATAACTCAAAAGGAGTTTTAGGAACTGCCTTACTAGGAATCCTATTCAGCAAATACACTGCAGTCTTAAGTGCATACATCCATAAAGATTTGGGTAATGAGGAATTACTCATCATACTCCTAACCATATCCATTAACGTTCTATTTCGCCTTTCTGCCACACCATTTTGTTGAGGTGTGCCTGGCATAGTATACTATGCACATATGCCATGTCTTTCGAGGAATTTTGCAAATGGACCTGGATTTTATCCCGATTCATCATACTTTTCATAATATTCACCACCTCTATCAGACCTTACTATTTTCACTTTCCTATCTAATTGCCTCTCAACTTCATTAACAAATACCTCAAGGGCATTTACAGATTGAGATTTTTCTTTAAGCAAATAAAAATATCCATAACGTGAAAAATTATCTATAAAGGTGATAAAATACTTTTCTCCACTAAAAGATGAAGCATCAAAAGGTCCACATATATCGGTGTATATTATTTCAAGAAGCTGAGTACTTCTTGTGGCTCCTTTCTTGTTATGTTTGGTTTGCTTTCCTTTAATACAATCCACACATAAACCAAGATCAGTAAAATCTAGATTTGGTAAAATCTCATTCTTTACTAATCTTTGCAGTCTTTCTTTGGATATATGACCCAAACGTTTATGCCACAAGTAAGCAGAGTTTTCATTTGCCATACTACGCTTAATTTCAATATTCTGATGAACACACATCAGGGATGCAGAGAAATTCATATCAAGTTTCAATTTATATAAACCATCCACATGGATTCCAAAACCAATAAGGGAATCAATTTTATTAAATAAATTGAAACATTCATTTCCAATTCTAAAAGTAAACCCACTAACATCAAGTTTCGAAACAGAAACTAAATTTCTAGAATTTGAAGGTACATAGAGAGTTTGTAATAGATCTAAGTGACATCCAGTATCTAAAACAAGTCGGTAAGTCCCTATGCCTTCAATTGGGGCCTTCATTTGGTTGCCCATAAACAAGAAATTCTCATTTGGGTTTATGCTCTGGATTGTAAGGAATCCCTACAACGTATTGGAAACATGAGTAGTGACACCAGAATCCAACCACCAAGTATTAGAAGGAACTTCAGATAAGTTTGATTCAAAACATACAAAAGCATTAAATGTACCTTTCTTTTCGAACCAATCTTTACGTTTCAGGCAATCTTTCTGATAATGTCCTTCCTTCCTACAGAAGTGACATTTATCTACCTTCTTTTCCTTCTTATAATCACTGACCTGAATAGCTTTAGCAGGTCCTTTCTTTTTAAATTTCTTGGATTTTGGTTTGAAAACTTTACCAGCTCCTTGACCCACTAAATTTACAGAATGAACTCCTTGTGCCTTTAGTCTCGTTTCCTCTTGAGTAAGATTACTGGCCAATTCATTAACATTCCACTTATCCTTCATAGTGTTATAGTTAATTTGAAAAGGCCCATACTCTGGAGGTAATGAGTTCAGAATAAATTGTACCAGAAAGGAGTCATCCACTGCCATACCCAGGGTCTTAAGTCTTGCTGCAATATTAGTCATATCAAGGACATGTTGCTGCATGCTTCGCGACCCATCATACTTCATGGTCGTGAGTTCAGCCATTAAGGTCCCTGCAAGCGACTTATCAGCGGAACGAAAGCACTCTTCCACAAGCTTAAGGTATTCCTTAGCTGTCACACTTTCTGGAAGAGTAGACTTAATGTTGTTGGCAATAGTCATTCGCATAAAACTCAAGCATAATCTGTTAGATCTGTTCCCATGCTTTATGTTTCAACTTCTCAGCCTCACTGCTCGTATCAGTAATGTTAGTGAGCTTTTCCTCTAATAGTGCCAAGTCAATATCCAATACACCTAAGTGGAAATTGACTTGTTCACGCCATTCAGAGAAGTTTAAACCATTAAAGACAGTAATAGCAGAAGCATGCGAATGTAGGGAAACAACTGCAAACACATAAATGCTCATTAAATCAACAAATTCATATAATCAAACAAATAAAATATATTGTACGTTTCCTTTGGGTAAACATAACAATATATACACATCATCATCATCATAATTAGAATACCATTCAAACTTTATAAGGTAATTAAATATATCCTATCAAATATATATAGTATCTTTGGATATTTATAATACACTTGACAGAAAATATTAAATTCGATTCTTAGTTACAGAATATCAATTTACCTTTGGGTAAATCCTTAATTTCTATCAACTAATAAATTAAAATAAAATTTCATAAATTATATGACCACACATAAAAAATTAGCTCGGCCACTTTGATGACTAACAAACTAATTTAATCTTAATGTCATATAATTAAATAATTATAACCTTAAAACAATTAAGATATCATAATATCCAAAGATTAATCTGGACTAAAACCTTACATAAAGTCAAATATATAATTAAAAGACCAAATTAAAAGAAATATGAGCTTTAGGTGTTGAATTATCTAGAATGACAATTTTATGGATCAAAGGGTAATTTGCCATAAACAATAAACTTAATTTCGCGGCATTCTTTCCCAAGTAATTGAAAACTATGACATACAAAAGGCCAACAATCATTTATAACAAAAGGTTTGCAACTTTCGTCATATATAAATAAATATATATATGAAGTAATATAAAAGAATTCTTTGTGTAAGAATTCTAATTGCACTAAAAGAGACATGCCCAAAAACAATAAGTGGGGTCGGCCAGTAACTTCATAGTTTGAAGGTTTATTTGTAAATACTGTAAAATCCAAAATCCTTAGTCAAAAAAGCATTGAAAAAAAAATAGAGATACAGTTTTACGTATAACTCCTCACGTCTTGCCTTTAAATTTATCTCAATGCACAAACTTCAAACCCCATTCACCATTTTAGGGCAACATGCAATGTGGTCGATAATTTATTTATTTATTTAATTATTTTTTTTTAGGAAAAAATTAATCTTGATAAAAATCCTAAATTCATAATCAATATCCATTAATATCAATATGATAATCATTATCATAACACATAATCAATCATAATATATGAACAAATTATTTATTTAGAACCTATGGCTCTGATACCACATGTAAAATTAAATTCTTTAGGGAATATAATCATCATCAATATTCACTCATCATCATAATTATTTGGATCTTGAATAAATAATTTGCTGCATAATTAAAACTTAAATATACTTACTTGATGCGGAATTAATTATTATTGTAGAGAGAATTGAATCCAATCGATCCTTCTTTATAAATTGATTTCTCTCCCTTAACTCTAAGTTTTATGTAACAGAGAATTTTAATGGAAAGAAATTTGCATGAATCTGTTAACCTTAATAGGTGAAGAGAGGACCAATTTATATATGTGTAACCTTAAATCTGGTACGTTTATCAAATACCAAAATCAATGGCTAAGATTTATTCCACTATTAAATAGAGTTTTAATCAAATAGAAATTTCACTATTTGATAGAGTCCTTAAACAAATAGAAAACTTAATTAAATTAGTAAAACTAATTTAAATAACTTAATTAAAATATGCCCCAATCGGACCACATTAGAATCATTTCCCTAACTAGATTGAAAATTATGAATTTAATTTGGGACCACACCAATTAAGACGGACGGTTCCACTACGGTAATCAATCAGTCTTAAACGGAAAATAATCCCTCAGTCTAATTACATCAACAATGACTTACCGTTTTCTAAGTCATCGCAGAAGACAAATATCAAATTCATTTTTATTAGAAGTCGGACATCTGTGCGGGGATCTTTGTTTTTTGTCTTTTGTTTCTCAATAATTCGGTTATTGGCTGTGTATTTTGGCCGACAAGATGTGTGTATTCATTGGTAGGTTTCAGGATTTGCTGGAAAGGAGAAAAAAGAAACAATTTCTTAGGAAGAAGAGTACATAAAAAAAGGGCAATTATTGAAAGCTAAAAACAAATAAAGAGACCCATTAAAAATATTTGAATTCAATATTTATTAATTATTATGATTTTATTTAAAATTGCAGAGTTTAAAAAAGCGATCAAATTTAGTTATTAAAAATAATTAAATTTTTTTATTAATTTTAACTTTTTTGAATAACTTGAGATTCTTAAAGAGATTCATTAACCTATTTTCAATTTTTATTTAGTCAATTTCTTGAGAGTTATGAACTATGTTTCAAGTTATGAATAAGCTAAGGTCTAACCTCATTAATGGCAGAGACAAGTGGAGCTGAGGAGTCTTCTTTCCAAAACTTGAAAAATTACACATATTTTAAAAATTAAAGTATACCTTCATTTTAACCTTTTCAAATTTTGTACACGTAAATAAATATTAAAATTAAAATTAAAATATTTAGAACTTTAAAAATTAAAATTATACTATTCTTTTTACTCTTAAATGTTTACATTTCATCGATTGATTTTTAGAAATATTGAAATCACTTTTTTATCTCAATTGAAAATGGTTTTGGATGCAATTCTTCCCATTTTGGCCCATTTTTTTAAAGATCCCGTCAACCAATACGTTGTTATCCCTATCAAACATCACTAGTCATATTTATCTCAAAAAAATAATACATTATTATATGTTTATTTTTTCTAATCAATAACCATATATATTAAGGGTTAATTACACATGTAATCATTGAATTTTAGGCATTATAACTCAATAATTATAATTGATAAATCACAAAATTTCATACGATAGAGAAAGATCAAAGGCCATAAAGAAAAAGGTTCACCTGAACCAAAGAAGTGGTATTTTGACCTGAAGAGAGGCTTTGATGACCAACAAAAAGGAGACTAGCCCGATCCTGCTGGACGTTAGTGCTTCAACGCTCAAATTAGCTATCGAAATGTGGAGAGAAAGTTAGAGAGAGTGTGGATGAAGAGAGACCTCCTGCTTACCAAGAAAGTTACCATATTTATGAAGATAAAAGCCCCCCAAATGTAGTGCAATAGTAGCCTATCTATAGCTTTTTGATAGTGGGTTTCTAATCTTCCAATATTGGGCCCTTTTTTGTGGGTTGGCCTTAGCCTCATCTTGTATTTTATTTTTTTATGTGTTATCAAATGTCCCCCTCCAACTAGTTCGATCGTTTCTCAAGAGAGATCGAAGGTCAGGGTATTTGTTGTTTATGGCAGCCATTCGATTATTTTGTGGCTGGTGGCGGAGTCTCTTAATTTATTGAGACTGAAATTTAATTGTTGAGATCGAAATATACATCGATCGAGAAAATTTTCGCTAATTAGATTGGGATATACATCGATCTAGAGTTTTAAAATATTTGTCCTGCAAATAAATTTATAAATATAAATTATTTTATTTTACTAACTTGCATTTCGGTTGCTTTTGTTATCGATTGAGAGATTTGTCGGAGTCGTATCCCTTTGCTCTCCTAGCTTAGGCTTCTGGTGTTCGGCCTTTCTCTTTTTGGGAGGAGTCCCGTCTGCTCAGGGCAGCTTTACTTCTCGTGTCTACCCAGTTGACTTTTGGGAGGCTTCCCTAAGCCTTCCCCATTTAGGCTCTTTAATGCTCCGAGCCTTGTAATTCTTATTTTTGAGGGCATTACTATTTTTCGATCGCCCGATCCGTTGTTGATTTCTAAAGGTCGATCATCTGATCCACCTTTGGCAGTGAATGAGGAATTTTTAAGGCATTTTTGTGCCTTTTTCGATTTGATGGGCCGTTTGTGCTATTTTCGATCCAATCTGCTCTTGGCGGTGGTCGATCTTCCGATCTGATCTGCTCTTAGCGGTGGATTGGCACTTTCGATCCAATCCGCTCTTGGCAGTGGTCGATCTTTCGATCTGGTCCGCTCTTGGTGGTGGTCGATCTTCCGATCCGATCCGCTCTTGGCGGTGGATTGGCACTTTCGATTCGATCCACTCTTAGCAGTGGTCGATCGATGTCCCCCTCCAACTGGTTCGATCTTTCGATCCGATCCGTTCTTGGTGGTGGATTGGCACTTTCGATTCGATCCGCTATTGGCGGTGGTCGATCTTTCAATCCGATCCGCTCTTAGCGGTGGATGGCACTTTCGATCCGATTCGTTCTTAGCGGTGGTCGATCTTCTGATCCGATCCGCTTTTGGTGGTGGTCGATCTTCCGATCCGATCCGCTCTTGGCGGTGGATTGGCACTTTCGATCCGATCCGTTCTTGGCGGTGTTCGATCTTTCGATCCGATCCGCTCTTGGCAGTGGATGGGCACTTTCGATCCGATCCGATCTGCTCTTGACGGTGGATTTAAAAATAATAAATCATCAATCAAAATTTTCATCGATTGGTATTAATGAGTCATCAATCGGGATTTTCATTAATTGAAATTAATGAGTCAACAATCGAAATTTTCATCGATCGAAATTAATTACATCGATCGGGATTTTTTTAATTGAAATTAAATACGGCAGTCGAGATTTTTCGTCAACCCGAATAAAAATACATCGGTGAAAATTTTTATCAACTGGAATTAATAATTTTTAATAGTAGGCCAAATTTTTAAGAGGCCACATCCATATAAATGAAAAGATATTGGCCAGATGCATAATCAACAACGTGGGGTCCACTTTGCACTTTATGTTGCCCAAATTGATATTATATCTTGCAATAAAGCCAATTATGCTGAAGAAATAAATTTATACTAGGCCAAAAGGTAGTACACGTACCTTATGCTAGGCTAAAAGTCTCAAAGCGTGTCATTCAAGACTTAAAGGATATAGTGTGTAACCCTCCACTTGTTACCTTTACAGGTAAAGCGGGAAAGAGATAGATTTATTTGACTAGAGTTTGCTATTTGCCAAGCATTGACAACGAGATGCAAGAGGAAGCAACGCACATCCGATTGGTGGCGACAAAGAAATATATCGATCAGAATTTTTCATCGATCGGAATAGAAATCATCTTGTTAATTAGCAATTATTTGTATAGAGCCAATAAGCATAATAAACTATGCAATGGACAGATATTTCAAGGATTCAAAGAAGAAGCAAATAAGTCAAAGTGAGCAGGCACCTGTCAAATGGCGCTTTACATTAGTTGTTTTGAGTGTACGCCACCAAAATCTCATGTGGCTTTGATTGCATGCCTTTGGTCCCACACACTAATTCTTATTCTTTTGTTGCAATTTCAATCGGGAAAGCTGGAGGTGACGTCATTTTGCTTTTAGTAAAGTGTTTCCTTTGCATAAGCTCTCAATTCTCTGCTCATGGCTTGCAAGTGCCATAGAGGTTGGATCTTCGTCAAAGCTCCACCTTTTATTTCCTTTTTTTTATATCTCAGATCTCCGCTTTTTACTCTCTTTTGATCTCTGCTCTCTCTTTTTTTTTTTTGTAAAATCAAACCCAAAATTTTTAGATCTAGGCCTTTCCTGTGAATCAAGATCAAGATCTTTCAAATCTAGGCTTTTCTTATTAGATCAAGCTCAAAATCTTTTAGATCCAGGCTCACTTTGCGTGTTACTCTTACTGAGGTGGTGATCTTCGTTCCATCTTCAGGCTTTAGGGCTTGTCTATTGTTGGGTCTCAAAGATGGACCGAGTAGGAACGTACTTTTCACCATTAATTTACAAAAAGGACGAGCAGATCTGGAATTTTGGGGCTGAAAATTTATGTGAGAAGCAGCCATAGAATGAACGTAACTTTCCTTCGGTTCCGAGTTGAGTAGCTCAGCTTCAACGGCGACGACTCTCAACGAAAGCACCAAATGATAAATCACAAAATTTCATAAGATAGAGAGAGATCAAAGGCCATAAAGAAGAAGGTTCACCTGAACCGAAGAAGTGGTATTTTGACCTGAAGAGAGGCTTTGATGACCTGTAAAAAATAGACTAGCCCGGTCCTGGCAGGCGTTAGTGCTCCGACGCTCAAGTTAGCTATCGAAATGTGGAGAGAAAGCTAGAGAGAGTGTGGATGGAGAGAGACCTCCTGCTTACCAAGAAAGTTACCATATTTATGAAGATAAAAGCCCCCCAATTGTAGTGCAATAGTAGCCTATCTATAGCTTTTTGATAGTGGGCTTCTAATCTTCCAATATTGGGCCCTTTTTTTGTGGGTTGGCCTTAGCCTCATCTTGTATTTTATTTTTTTTATGTTATTAATAATAAAATAATTTATAATATAAAAATTATTAAATTTCTATTTTATTTCAATTAAAATAAAAATAATCTGAAAATTAGTTTTTTATATCACCGAAATGATAGTTTAGCTCGTTATGTATAATTATCATGTTATTTTAAGATTAATCAACTTTACACATAAATTTTGATTATTTTTTTTGTATTTTATACATGTTATTTTTTTATATTTATATAATAATATAACGCTCTTTGAAATGCAATTAATTCGAGCTTGTAAACAGTGACTTGACCCAAAAAAAATCCAAACATGAGAAGTACTGATTCGAATTGATCCAAATATAAAGCTGTCTAATTCAATCTGTCTGCCAGATTTACTTTTAATATGTAATTTCATGGAAAGCAGTCCAAGAAAAATTTCTATAAATGAATTGTGTCTAAACAAACATACAATGAGGGCAGAGTTGTGTAATTCAATTTATTAAAAATAATAATAATAATTTATTTTAATTTTTGTATTAAATAAAGCTGAAAATTTTTACTTTTAATAAAAATTCTTATAGTTTTGTTAGTTTTAATAGAATCATTAACAAAAAAATTTAATTGAAATATTCTAAAAAAACATTAGTGGTTTAATTGTTACGGTTTCTAAATAAAAAAAATTTAAAACAAAATTACAAAATGAGTAAATTTTGTATTTTTCTTTGTTCACACAGTATGGGCCTAGTTGCTGCATATACTAGAAACTTTTAATGAGTTGAATTTAAAAAAATGGTGAAATTTAATAGACGTGTTGGACAATTTACTTTTCATGTCAGCTAGGTGTAGATCTAACGTCACATGCTCAATAGCTGATGGAACGCTAAGAAATTAACGATGGAACAACCGAATTATTGTTACATAAAGAAAAATAAATAACCTGTGTATTTTCAAAGTTTATGAATTATATAATTTTAAAAATTAAATTTATATTCAATTCTACATCATTTTAATTTAATTTTATAAGTAATAAATTGTGCCATGGAAAAAATAAATATGTGGAAAGAAAATATATTATTATATCGCTTAAATTATTTTCTTTTAATAATAAATTCAATTATTTATATATTATAATTGGATATAATTAATTTATAAAGACCTTATTAGGGATAAAAGGCTCCGTATTGTTTGCTTCATTCATATTTTAAAATCTAAATAACATATGACACTAAAAAATAATATATTATTATATGTTTATTTTTTATAATGAATAACCATACATATTAACGGTTGATTACATCCATAGTAATTGAATTTTATGCGTTATAACTAAATAATTATGATAAAATAATTTATAATATAAAAATTATTAAAATTTTATTTTAATTAAAGTAAAAATAATTTAAAAATTATTTTTTTATATTATCGGAATGATAGTTTAACACGCTTTATATAATTATCATGTCATTTTTGGAATAATAAACTATACAATTTGATCCATTCTCAAAAAGAAAAAAAAAACTTTACAAATAGACCTTAGTTAGTTTTTTTTTTATTATTTTCTATACACGTAATCTTTCTATATTTATATAATAGTATTGCATTCTTTTCATCTCATGGTTCAATTCTAAAATGATATGACAATCATACGTGATGTATTTAATTATCATCGTAGTAATCTATAAAATTAATTTTTAAATTATTTTTATTTTAATTGAAATAAAATAAAATTTTAATAATATATATATATATATATATATATATATATATATATATATATATATATATATATATATATATATATTGGTCATGTATTTTTGAGAATAATAATTCAGTATTTATTTTTTAAAATCAAATTTTATTGATTTTTAAAGATATAATTATTTTTTAATTTGATTTATTTTAATTAATTATTATTAGTATGGTTATAATAAATATCAACATCATCATTTTTATTTTTTTTATTATTATTATTCAAAGTAATAAAAATTAAACAAAGTAATACTTAATAATAACAATAACAACTTATTATTAATTTATTAATATAAAAATCTAAACTTAATTTTTTTTAATAAAAATGAATATTTTAGTTAGTTTTAACAGAATTATGGATAAATTTATTTAACTGAAATGGTGTAAAAGTATTAAAAGTCTAATATTATTACATTTTAAATTAATAAAATTTTGATAGTAAATTGACTCAAATATCAAGAATTTTATTATTTTATTATAATAGATCACTTATATGTTATAAATTTTATTCAATGTTAAAAATGTATGCAATTTATCTCATAAATATAAAATTAATTTGGTGGCATGTAAATTTTATCTAATTTTTTTGTTTATTATTAGAAGTTATTATCAAAAAACGCATCAAATTGGTATTGATGATATTTTAGGAAATAAAATAGAAATGAAATTTTTTATTCATTTATTTAAAGTATAAAAATAAGAAATTCATTTTTAATTTTATATTTTAGTTATATTATTTTACATATACAAATTTATCTACAAATAAATTTCACGTGAAATTCAATCATAAATGAATTTTATAATTTTAATTTTTTTATTTCAAGCAGGTGCTAAAAATAATTAGATCCTATTTGTTAAACTGTATATTAAGTATTTTGTTTGTCCTAATATATAGTTAGGATTTAGGAATGATTTTCACTACATTGTGGCAGGTTGATTGTTTATCCATTTGTAGTTACAAGCTAGAGACGATTTTAGGCTCCAAATTCTAACACATATTTCAATGTATATTGGAAAAGTAATTCCATCTAATAAAGCAAGACCAAGACTTTTCTCAAGTCTTTGAAGTCAAAATAATCTATCAATTAAATTCTATGTTATTGTCAAGTACATATATATCACCAATTCCTTGACTTTTGGGGCTTCCATTGGAAAAATAATTCCATCCAATTATCAAGGCAATTAATTTTATTTTTTTTTAAATGGAAATGTTTTAAAGAGAAATGTCTTAAAAATTTTCAGTAATTTCTTTTTTTCCAAGAAAAATTTTCAGCAATTGAAATACAAAAAAGAACACAAATTACAGGGAATTAAATTGATGAGCTCATCAAATAAACAAGGTCATTCAAGTACCGAAGGGTATTATCGTCTTTTTAATTCGGTTAGTACACATTTTTACAAAAGAGTTTGTACCTTTAACACCACCAGTTTGCCTCTTATATATACAAAAAATATTTAAATGTTACAGTGTTTAGATTGTGAGAGGGGAAGAAAAAAATAATAATAAATTTTTTGCTAGGCCACTTGGGTTTGGAGGGCCATTGGCGTCGGTTTATGCTTGATAGTTTTAGGAGACAAAACAAATAATTCCTCGTCAAATTTTTAAATTGTTTGCATGCATTTATTAAATGAAATTATTTATTTAAATTCAATGAGGTATTATTAAAAGTTAGGAAATATAATCACTTGTCATTAGTCCGAGTGTTAAGAAATTCAAATTTTTTTAAGAAAAATTTCAGATTTAGAATTTGTCTCGCGCATAAAACAAAACGTATGTTATTAAAAGTGCCATACCTATATGAATTGGGCAGTGTCCAATTTTGAATTAATCGGTCACATAAATTTAAAGAAATTGAATCGGATACCGAAAGGTCATAAATAAAATAAATTAGAAAAATATAGTGTGAACAAAGAAAATGAGAAAAATAATAGTTTTTAAATTTTCCAAAAGATTGATTTTTAAAATTCATGAAATATACATTGCTTGTAAGAAAATTACAAAATAGCAACCGATGATGGCAAAATTGCAAGGAATTTTATATTTAGTGATAAAAAATAGTGCCAAATTGGCCTGATTATGATTTGTAAAATGAAATATTCTAAAAAAATGCTAGTGATTTAATTGTTACATTTAAAAAAAAATAAACTATAAATTAGTTTAAACATTAATTTTTTCTAGTTATAGGAAAAATTAAAACAGATCAATTACAAAATGAGAATATTAGTATTTAACTGTTACATTTTTAAATAAAAAAATTTAAATAGTAAATTGGTTTAAACATGATGTTTTTAGTTATAAGAAAAATTAAAACAAAATTACAAAATGAATAATTTTTCTATTTTTCTTTGTTCACATCATATGGCCATAGTTTCTACATGTGCAACAAACTTATAATAATAACTGATATAGCTAATAATACCTTATCTTATAAAAAGAGCAGCTGACAGTTCGAAAGCTAAATGGAAGAAAGAACCTATAAAAAACGGAGCGTCCGGTTGGACCCAGGCATTAGCACTCCGAACCTTAAGTCAGTAACTTGGAAGCAAGAGCTAAAAGGAGAGATAGAGTCTCCAGAGTTTAATATCTGGTGCCATCGTATTTTTAGCTATTTATGGGAGATCTTTTGGGAAAGGGGTACTTGAGTGCCTCGGGGAGATGATAACCATCAGTCAGAGTAAGTGAGCGGCGATGTGACTAGAAGTAGGTGGAGAGTGTAGGCGTTGGCTTATGCCAGTGGGCTGTCAAGACAAGACGTCCCATCAGTCCGATCGGACATCACGCTTTCCTGTGTTATTTTCTGGCTCACGCTACTCTTTATTAGCAGATTTGGGCCGAAATGACTGGGCCTTTAGAGATGTAATTTCTGTGGTTATCATTTGTCCCCCCCCAAAACAGGTCCGATCGGGCGAGATGCATATTTGGTTATATTGGAGAGATTTTTAAGTTTTCTGGAAACGCCCAATTTAAGAAGTCGTACCCGCCAATTTTGGGCAACCGTTACGCATTTAGTGCTTGCGCATGCATCAAAGGCGACGTTTCGTTTGTTGGTATGCATTTAACGCTTGCTCATGCGTTAGAGGTGACGCCTCGTTCTTTGCTATGCGTTCTCATTAATTGAACACGTGTGGCGACTGCTTAAAGGAACATTTGGAGGATTCCAGAAGCTTGGAATCTATATATAAAAAGATGGCTTTAAGATGATTTCGTCTCATTCTTTAATCATCCTTGGCAGGGGAGCGAAGCTCCTATTACGTTTCTTTGGTGAGATTAGCCGAGTCAAGTCGCTATACAAAATTCTTTTCAGTTCTTCTTCTTTTTTATCAGAGATGGTATCAGATTATACAGAGCCTGTAAATTAGCGCTTTCTGAGAGCTTACGGAGGTCATGGGCTCATAGCTTGCCCTTCGAAACTCAAGGAAGGGAAAGTGATTGAAATCCCTTTACAATATGATCTTCCCCAAAGGTATCTGTAACAGTTCAACCAAGTTCTATGGCGAAGAATAGGAGAATATCTGGAGATGAGAATAGCGGACCATTAATTCGGTGCTTGAAGGTGTGGTTGCAGCAGTCGAATATCATGAGATTCCCCCCCTTTTCGTGGGGAGCTAAAATAATTTTCTGACCACGCCTCTTTCAGTGTGCTTCAATTTTATACCGTGATCTTGGCTAGATTCTGTGCATATTTTGCTATTTCATTGTCGGTCGCCCTATTGAGGCCGATGTAAGGTTAACCAACATTGTCAAGATCGTCATCATGTCCAGTGTGGTCGGGGTCGGACGTTTGATTGATCGAATTTGGCGATGTCGTCAAAACATAGTCAGCCGGCTTAGCTTTGTTTCTCCCTTCTTTCTCCCCCCCCCCTTTTTTTGAATGCTTCATATATGAAAGTCAATTTATCTTTTGAGTATGTCTTTGTGCTGTAATTTGCATCATAGGCACATTTTCCACAAATGTAACTAATATGAAGAAATATTATTGTCAATGTATGGAGATTCTATGTGGAGAATGCACACATTTAAATATTAAGTGATAATACTTCCTGAATTCAAATGTGTTATAGGCAACTTTTTGATATTTTGATTTGACCGAAATGTCGTGTAATCTGTCATGCACGGGAAAATTACGCATGGTGAATGACCTTTCGATCTTTGCTCCATCCTATCGTTGATATAAGGGTTCGGTGATTCGAGTCTTTAACCAGGTATGAATCGTCGATTTTGACAGGAGGACCGATATTCATAAGTAAATGAGCTTTGACTACCCATAGCTTCGATTGCATTAATTCTAGTTGATTTGGTAGCTATTTTCGATCGGGCGAAGCTCACAGCTCTTTATGGAGCCCACTTTTCTTGGAGATATTTTAATCGATTGGAGACGATAAGCTGCTATCTATCCGATCGGTGGGACGTTTGGCTTCGTACTTTCGTTATTGGTAGTCCTGATCGGCATTGGATTATTCGTTAGTTGAAAATTGTGGTTGGCTGAGGTAGAATAAAACAACCGTCCTGCACATGAGAACAAAGTCTAAAAACAAATAAAGAAACGTACCTTGTCCTAGAGATGAGGAAAGATGGAAAATATTCTCTTTGCTAGGTATAAACGGCTGCATTTGATGACTCTTGGTTGTTTCGATATTCCTGTTGCTTGGGACGCCAAGGGTTCCGATTTTATAGGTATTCTGGAGACTTCGTAAGGGGTTTTCCTAACTTGATGGCGAGCTTCCCAATTTCGTCGCTTCGTGGTTAATCCATCGGCTGGGGACCATTTGGCGAAGATTTTCAAGTTGGTTTGCATCCGATGGGTCGCCTCTTTTCGCGTCAACTATTATGCGTTTATTGCCATCATGCATATCGAAGGCGCTTGGATATTTTCAGAAGTTGTGCAGCTATAAATAGGCAATTTTTATGCCCCTTTTTTCGTAATTCCTATCAAAATTCTGCTGGATTTTCTTCGTAGATCCGTTTTTTATTCTTTACCGAAATCATAGGGAATTGCTTCATATTCCGAAGATTCGAAGATCAAATTGCCCAAGTAAGTGAGCAACTATCATTGTTTAATTTTTTTCACCTTTTGCAACATCATCGTGCCACCTCATTTAGCATTCCGTCTCTTGCATTAAAGGCGATTTCAAACTATAATCGTTCTTCGAACAAGAAATCGCATTCTGCCCTATGGAATTCACATGAGGGAGGGCATTAGAGATAGTAAATCCCTTAATGTTTTTGAACTTGTAATTCATTACATGTTTTGGGATTGTCCTTGATTTTGATTTGATTTTTGATTGATTTGTTTTACTGCCTTATCTTCTCATAAGGCGCGATCGGAGAGCCTGCTGTGGAATTTTCGATCGGATGTATTTACTATTTCCGATGAACCAGTATTTCGATTGATACTAGCAAAGATTGATGTTAAAGACATAGAAGACTATATGACTTTAATCTCTTTTCTTGGTATTTTGGTCGGATCCTCAAACCCTAGCGTATATATTGACACGGGTTGGAGGTGCCGATGCTAAATGCACATTAACAGTCGTGACTTGCAAGTTTATGATGGAGTAATCATCTTTTTACTTTTACAACGTAGTTGCAGGTGCGATGATTGAGGGAGACGATATCGTTAGATGGCTGGCTGATCGGGCTAGAGCAAGTATGGAAGCAAACCGTACAGCCAGGGAAGAGAAGAAATCTAGAAAGAGAAAGCTAGCATTTTGCTCAGAAGCGCAGGCATCTGTGCCTTCCGTCAGCTCCCGTCCCAACCAATCTGTTTCGATGCCTCATACAAGGTTAGTTGAAGTCGACGTCCCCTTAAGGGGTGAAACTGCTAAGAAGAAAGCAAAGGATGGAGCTAAAGGAAAAACTATGGAGTTAGCAGCTGCCGCAGGTGTTAGGATTGTTGCCAAGGACAAGGAGCCATTTCGAGACGAATCTCCCAAGAGCGCTGCCGCGAGAGCTTCTAACGTTCGTGCTGCGTCATTGGGAGAAGTTTTAAAAAATCAGTTTGGCGAAGGTTGGTCCATCGATGACAGGCCGGTCGTCAGTTATTTGTGCCAAGGCCTGCTTCAAGAGGATGATTTCAGGGCGATAGGAAATGTTGACTGGCTGTCCCAGGAGCGCAGCTTTTTTCAAAGGCAAAGCCTGGATGTATTTTTCAAAATATTCATTCTTGGACAGACATTCGTCTTATGATACCCTATCCTCTTGATTCCTCAACTTTTTATTCGTCTAACTTTCAGTTGATAAAAAGCGGCTTGCGTCTGCACGGTGTGGCTAATCTTTGCAAAAAGAAATGGGAAGATTCTGAATGAGCTAGGAAGGAGGCAGAGGTCAAATATGATTTGACAAGAGAGGAGTTACTATTGACTCAATCGAAAATTGAGAGGCTGAAAGAAGAGTCCGTCCATCTTTCTCAGAGTCTAAAAGTTCATCAAGAGGAGGTGTGCCATCTCCAAAATAATGTAACTTGTTTGTCTGCTAAATGTTTCCAAATTAGGTTCGAGAGGGATTTATTACAGGCTATTTTAGAGAAGGAACTAGCACAGAGGAAGCAGTTCAGAGGAGGACTTTCTGCCTAGAGGGAAGATGAGAAGCCAGCAGGCGCTTTTTCGAAGCTGAATGTCTCGCCCATTTCTCCTTCTATCAGTAGCTACGAGATTTTTTAGGACTTTTCTCTGACTGGACGTTGATGCAAAAGTCAATCTTATCACATGCAATTAGGGGAACAACAGAGTTTCGTCTATGCCCCATTGCAGAGTTCCCCTTTGAAGTATAGAAACGTAGCTTTGCTGTAAATAATTTTGTCTCCATTTTGTAAGAATTAGCCATATAACAATGAAGTTTCCTCTCAGCCGTGTTTGTAAACTGCAATTCTCAATTCAATAATCAATCATTATAAAGTCGGCCAAGGGAATATTAAGTTGACTAGAGGAAATTGTGTACATCATTCGTGATAAATGTACAAAACTATTACGGGAAAAATACTCTCTGAATTTCGATATGATTTTGTTCAACATTAGAACGCATGATTCTTTCAATAACTATTTCATTGTGTCGATCATATATTATGATGTATCGCTCGCTCACCGATCGGTAGGAGATCTTGTCTCGTATTTCTGATGGTGGAAGATTCGATCGAGGAGGAGGATTCAATCGGGCACTGTGTTTAATCTCCGCTTTAGGCCGGAGCCCTCACGGTTTTATTTTTGGGGTGCTGCCCAAAATGCATACGCGGGAATAGCTTTTTCACGCTCGGGATGGACATCGAGCTTTAGTGATGGAGCTTTAAGTGTTATGGCCTTCTTCTCCAATCTCCTTAAGGCTTCTTTGTAGGCTTTTAATCAAGCCGGTCATTGGGTATTATCATTATTTAGTTTTCCTTCACGTAATTTGATCTTCAAAGTCAAAGGCTTATGAATATCGAGAAAGTCACCGATTGACTTATTTATATAGCTGACTACGCCATCTTGATGGTGGTGCTAATAACTACCCGATCCTCCTGGGGAGGATGTTCGTCTTATCCGCTCTTGGCGATGGCGCTCTTGGCGATGGCGTTAACAATCATTCGATCCGCTACTGGGGATGGACGTTCATCTTATCCGCTTTTAGCTGTGGTGATCTCGATGATGGTGTTAACAATCATCCAATCCGCTCCTGGGGATTGGCGATCTTGGCGATGGCGTTAACAATCATCCGATCCGCTCTTGGGGATGGATGTTCATCTTATCCGCTCTTGGAGGTGGCGATCTTGGCGATGGCATTAACAATCATCCCGATAGCAAAGTGATTCGAATTAAGGGACCAGTTTTCTGAAAAATAGACAAGCTTTTTCGAATAATAATTATTAAATTTACAAAATTTAAACACGTACCTTTTGTTCTTAATTTGTTCTTACTTTATAGAAACATTCGTTTTGTGTATGTCGCAGTATTGGAGTTTTCAACGGCTTTTGCATGTTGCAGCTTTCTTTGCTTTGCTTTGCTTCTTTTTTTTTGCTGTTACTTCGAGAATATATATTTAGATGACAAAATAAATGATATTAAGATAGACCAATATTTCGGTATTTGTTACAAGAGGGTGAGAGAATATTCACATTCAATACAAATTGTAACAATTGCACCTGGTTTGTTGCGGCTTTTGTTGACCTTTTCGCAAAATAGTTCATGGATTTTGTCGCGGCCTCCACTGCTTTTCCCCCTCCTTGACCACTTTGGGTCGATCGACTTTCCGTGCTTTTTCTTGGTGATCGATGGCATTCGCGGAGGATCAATGCTAATAGGGGTAGAAGTCTCAGCCGACCAATTATCACGGCGTTCGGGTTTATCCCTTCCATTGATGTCAAGTTAAATGTCTGTTTTTATGTGTGTTTTTCTCTTATTTATGTAGTAAGTATGTAATATTATATGTGTTTTTATGTGTTTATGTCCCATTTATGTCTTTATGTTTGTTTTTAGGACAAATCATGGTGAAGTGTGAAGAAAAGAGAGAAGATGGTGAAATTTTAAAGAAGTGGATCACGAGTGGTGAAGAGCATCACGAGTGGAGAAGAAGGAAGAAGAAAAGAGCAAGAAATTCACGAGATCCAGCAAAGGTTCACGAGTCGTGAAGGGAGTCACGACTCGGTAAGGAGAGAAGGAAGAAGATCACGACTAGGCAGCGGATTCACGAGTAGTGAGGAGGCTCACGACTCGTAATGGGGCAAGACTTCAGAAGAACTCATGAAGATCACGACTCGTGAAGGTGTTCACGAGTCGGACAAAGATGTTGTTTCCCAAACGATGTGTTTTCTGCACCTGATTTTTCAGCCAAACAACATGTCTTCTCAGAAGCAATCTTTCGTGGACTTATCAAGAGACATGCCTGCAGAGAAGATACATATATATATGGAAACAAAATTTCTGGATGGATGATGAAAAAAATTGAAGAACATTTTTACTGTTTTTCTTAAAAACATTTGTAGTTGTTTTGATTTTCTGTTTACTTAGTTTTAAGGGATGACAAAAGAGCAAAGCCAAAGGAATAAGAGATTTAACAGAAGGTTTAATTAGAAAGTAAACCCTGGAGAGTGATGCTTTCTTGTCTCTTATTTCTTTTTTATTGTAATCTTGTTTATGGCTAAGTTCTTTGATACATTATGACTATTTAATTTAAGTTGTTTTTCATCTACTTATCTTTGTCTTTTGAATGTTCATTTTCTTTATGTATGAAGTATGATTTAAATTTGTTTAAGTGCTTTGAATTGCTTAGTATGCTTGATCACCATATTAAGTATGTTAGTCATTTAATTTACAATGAGAGTTGGAATTATTTGATGGAAAGTTAAATGAATTTACTTAAAGCATTGAATTCACTTAGAGATAAGGAATTCACTTTAAGGGGTTAAAGAATTAGCATAGAACTTCATGGTTTTTATTTATCTCTATAATGACATGAGAATGCTTATAGACTCTAAGTAAGAATACTCTTTATTGACAATGAGAATTGCTTTAAAGAATCTTGGTTAATTTCTCCATTCATATCATTCATACAATTGTTAATTAATTCAAAGATGAACTTATTTTATTTGGTTATAATGTATGTCCATCCTATCTTTTAAGTAATCTATTAATCAAAATTAACTTAATACATTTTAAGTAGTTTAGTATTTACATTAATTGCATGATTTTAAATGAAATTGTTACCTATCCATTTACTTATTGTTATTTCAATATAAAATTGCCCCGTTCCCTTTGGAACGATACCCTACTCATACTATACGCAGTCTAGTGAGACTAAGGGTTCAATTAAATCCCCATCAGATTTTGGCGCCGTTGCCGGGGAACGAATCAAAATGAATTTTTATTGATTGATACAAAAAAAAAGTGAATGTTTTAGGATTGTATGATAAATTAGTTATTTTGATGCATGAAATTTTATTTTGCGTTTTTGTTTGTTTTAGTATTAGAGTTTTTGTAATCGTTTTAGACTAAAAGTATTATGTTTTGATTTGTGAAGGGAACTTAGAAGGAAGCTACAAGAGGAATTTAATTTGCAAGTAGAAGGAGAACAAAGTGTTAAATTGGAGGAAGGTCATAATTTTCCAATTATGGCGGGTGAAGAAAGGAGAACTCTTGGTGATTTTGCGATGCCAAACATTTCGGAAAGTTTTGGAGGAATAGTGGCACCGGCTATTGCTAATAACAATTTCGAGATCAAGCCGGCTGTCATTCAAATGGTGCAAAATAATCAATTTGGAGGTTTGCAAGGGGAAGACCCTTATGCTCATATCCTTACTTTTCTTAATGTGTGTGCTACATTTAAAATTAATGGAGTAAGTAATGATGCCATTAGACTTAGGTTATTTCCGTTTTCTTTAAAAGAAAAGGCTCAAATTTGGCTTGCTAGTATACCTAGTGAGACAATTACTACATGGGACCAATTAAAACAAGCTTTTCTTCATAAGTATTTTCCACCACATAAAACGGCAAAATTTAGAAATCAAATATCTACATTTAAACAATTACCTAATGAAACCATTTATACCTCTTGGGAAAGGTTTAAGGAACTCCAAAGGCAATGTCCTCATCATGGCTTGCCGGATTGGATGATTCCTCAAATCTTTTACAATGGGTTAATGGAGGAAAATAGAAATATTGTTAATGCTGCTTCAGGTGGTAAATGGTTGGAGAAGACTGCTAAGGAAGCTGAAACCTTGTTGGAAGAGTTAGCTTCACAAGGATACATGGGAGAAGAACCCACTATGGCAAAGGCTAAGGGGTTTTTGGAATTGGATTCCATTAATCTTTTGACGGCTAAGGTAGAAGCTTTGACAAAAATGGTAAGTAATTCTCACTCCAATGTTGAAAATGTTAGTCATGTATGTGAGAAATGTGGTGGACCTCATATGTATGTTAATTGTAGTGAGGGGTCTAGTGAGGATGTAAATTTTGTTCAAGGGAATTATAACCAAAGGATGAGTCAAAATTCTAATTATTATAACCCACAATGGAGAACACATCCCGGTTTTTCTTGGTCTAACCGAAATGCTCAATTGAACCCTCATAATAATAATAATAATCACAATCATATGAACAAGTTACCTAACCCATCACCTTTTCCAAATAAGCAACCTTTTAACTCCCAACAACCTAAATCCCATTTAGAGAATTTGATGGAGCAATTTGTTAATCATCAAATGACAACTAATAAGCAAAATGAGAAACAATTTAGGCAAATAAATACTAAAATTGATCAACTTGTCACTCATAATAAGATACTTGAAAACCAATTGGCTCAACAAGCCACTTCTAGTGCTAAACCTTTAGGCAAGTTACCGAGTCAACCTGAGTTTTTGCCTCATGAATCGGTTCAATCCATTATGTTAAGAAGTGGGAAAAAGATTGAGAGTAATAGTAAAAGTGATGAGAATCTTATTGTGAATGATGATCATATTGTGGATGCAAGTGAAAATGATAATAAGCTTAATAAACCTAAGGAAAAGATAACCTCATCTAGGGAAGAAGGACCTAAAGTTAACTTGAATGTTTTGCCATTTCCTCAAAGACTCATTAGAAGGAATCTTGATAAGCAATTTGGCAAGTTTTTGAATTATTTGAAGGAACTTACTATAACTATACCTTTTGTGGATGCCATTAAGGATATGCCTTCATGGGCAAAATTTTTAAAAGAAATTGTGAGTCACAAGGGTAAGCTTGAAGATTATGGTTATGTTTCTTTGGTAGAAGAGTCTAAGGCTATGTATTCTAAATACCCACCTAAGCTAAAGGATCCGGGTTGTTTTACGGTTCCTTGTGTTATAGGTGGTACATATTTTGATAAGGCCCTATGTGATATGGGTGCTAGTGTGAGTCTTATGCCTTTCTCAATTTATAAAAAGCTTGATTTAGGTGAGTTAAAGCCTACTAATATGTGCTTATCAATGGCAAATAAATCTATTTCACACCCTATAGGTATATTAGAAAATATTCCAACCAAAGTGGGTAAATTTGTGATTCTTGCTGATTTTGTTGTGTTAGAAATGGATGAAGATCCTGAAATTCCTATTTTGTTTGGTAGGCCTTTCTTAATTACTGCTGGGGCTGTTTTTGATATGAAAAATGGTAAAATATCTCTTGAGGTTAATGGCGAAAAAATTGAGTTTAATGTTTTTGGCATGATTAAATCTTCACCAATGGAGGAGGTAAATAGAATTGATTCTTATGATATTCTTGATGAGTGTATTGATAGTGTTGTGCATGATTGTGTGAGTCAAAATTCTATTGCACCTTATTGTTTGCATGAGAGTTGTGATAAAGTTTTGCAAGTTGCCTCATATCCTTTCCAAGGAAAATTCTCAAAGTTTGAGTCTTTGAGAAAGGATGAGGATATGTCATCCAAGATATCTAAGGAGGAAATCAAGCTTGAACTCAAGCCACTACCAACAAGCTTAAGGTACGAATTTCTAGATGCAAATTTTCAATTGCCTTTCATTGTTAATTCATCAATTGCTAAGCATGATGTGGATGCTTTACGTAGTATTTTACTTGCTCATCGAAATGCCATGGGATATTCAATTAATGATTTAAAAGGAATTGCACCTAAGGTTTGCATGCATAGAATTTTGTTAGAGGAGGATTCTAAGCCCTCTATTGAAGGTCAAAGAAGGCTTAATCCTACTCTTAAGGAGGTTGTAAGGAAAGAAATAATTAAATTGCTTGATAATGGCATAATTTATTCTATAAGTGATAGTAAGTGGGTGAGCCCAATTCTAGTTGTCCCTAAGAAGGGTGGTTTGACTGTAATTCGTAATGATAACAATGATTTAATTCCTACTAGGACTATCACGGGTTGGCATATGTGTGTGGACTATAGGAAGTTAAATAAGGCTACTAGAAAGGACCATTTTCCTCTACCCTTTATTGATCAAGTTATTGAGAGATTGGCTAATTTTTCTTACTTTTGCTACTTAGATGGGTTGAGTGGTTTTTATCAAATACCTATTCATCCACATGACCAATCTAAGACAACTTTTACATGCCCATATGGAACTTTTGCATTTAGGCGAATGCCTTTTGGTTTGTGTAATGCACCAGCTACATTTCAAAGATGCATGTTTTCTATCTTTAGTGATCTTATTGATCAAAGTGTAGAAGTTTTCATGGATGACTTTAGTGTGTATGGCACTACTTATGAGAATTGTTTATCTAATCTTTCTAAGGTGCTTGATAGATGTATGGAGCATGGTTTGGTTTTAAATTGGGAGAAGTGTCATTTTATGGCTCAAGAGGGCATTGTTTTAGGACATTTAGTTTCTAATAGGGGGATTGAAGTTGATAGAGCTAAAATTGAGATAATTGCTAATTTGCCTCCTCCTAAAAACGTTAGAGATGTTAGAAGTTTTCTAGGCCATGCTGGTTTTTATAGGAGGTTTATCAAAGATTTTTCTAAGATAGCTAAGCCCTTATGCACATTGCTAGGTAAAGATGTTGATTTTCATTTTGATGAGGCATGTCTTAAATCTTTTGAAACTCTTAAACATGCTCTTGTCACTTCACCGGTGTTGCGACCACCAAATTGGGATCAACCTTTTGAATTAATGTGTGATGCTAGTAATTATGCGGTAGGGGCTGTTTTAGGACAAAGAATTGATGGAAAGCCTTCTGTTATTTATTATGCTAGCAAGTTATTAGATAATGCCCAAATTAATTACTCTACAACTGAAAAAGAACTTTTGGCTATTGTGTATGCTTTTGATAAATTTAGGGCTTATCTTGTAGGGCAAAAAGTTATTGTTTATTCTGATCATGCTGCCCTTAAGTACCTTTTAAGTAAGAAAGATGCTAAGCCTAGGTTGTTAAGATGGATTTTAATGTTGCAAGAATTTGATTGGGAAATAAGAGATAAAAAGGGGAAGGAGAATTTAGTTGCGGACCATTTATCTAGACTAACCCCATGTGTTTTGCAAGATAATGATGATGGGGTACCTATTGATGAAGCTTTTCATGGGGAACATCTTTTTAGTGTAGTTTCAAAGGAAACTCCTTGGTTTGCTGATATAGCAAACTACCTAATGAGTGGAATGCTTCCTTATGGTTTAGATTATAGGCAAAGGAAGAAATTCCTTCATGATGTGAAGTTTTACTATTGGGAAGAGCCTTTACTATATAGGAGATGTGCTGATGGATTGATTAGGAGGTGTATCCCTCATGAAGAAGTTGGTGAAGTCTTGGCTCATTGTCATTCTTATGCTGTAGGTGGTCACTTTGGGATTTCTAAGACAGCTTCTAAGGTTTTACAAGCTGGTTTTTGGTGGCCTACTTTGTTTAAGGATGTTAAGGACTTTGTCCTTGGTTGTGATAAGTGTCAAAGAATGGGAAATTTGTCTAGGAGGAATGAAATGCCTTTACAAGGTATTTTGGAAGTTGAATTGTTTGATGTTTGGGGTATGGACTTTATGGGACCATTTCCTAGTTCTTTAGGGAATAGGTACATTTTAGTTATGGTGGATTATGTGTCTAAGTGGGTGGAAGCAATTCCAACTATTACAAATGATGCCAAGGTGGTTAAGAAGATGCTTAAGAAAGTTATATTTCCTAGATTTGGAACACCTACGGCCATTATTAGTGATGGTGGGTCTCATTTTTGCAATAAAGTTATAGAGCAATTATTGAAAAAATATAATGTGACTCATAAAATTGCTACACCTTATCATCCCCAAACTAGTGGACAAGTTGAGATTAGCAATAGAGAACTTAAGTGGATTTTAGAAAAAACTGTCTCTAGGTCAAGAAAAGATTGGGCACTTAAGTTAGATGATGCTCTTTGGGCATATAGAATAGCTTTCAAGACTCCTATAGGTCTTACACCTTATCAATTGGTCTATGGTAAGTCTTGTCATTTGCCGGTTGAGATTGAGCATAAAGCTTATTGGGCAACTAGGGTGCTCAATTTTGATATGCAACAAGTTGGTAGGAAGAGATTGCTTCAATTACAAGAGTTAGAGGAACTTCGTATGAATGCCTATGAAAATGCAAAGTTATATAAAGAACGAACTAAATCATGGCATGATAAACATGTACTAAAGAAGGAATTTCAAGTTGGTGACATGGTTTTGTTGTATAATTCTAGATTGAAGCTATTTCCTGGAAAATTAAAGTCTAGATGGTCGGGACCTTTCAAGGTTGTTCAAGTTTTTACTTATGGGGCTGTTGATATTGCTAATGATAAAGGGGAGGTTTTTAAGGTTAATGGACATAGATTAAAGCCTTATTTCATTGGTGATACATTGGTTCCTACTCACAACATTTCTTTGATGAATTCTTCTTTTACATAATCCTAATATAATTTTTGTTTTTCCTTAGTTTTTCTTTTAGTTTGTATTTATTTATTTTATGGGTTGATTGTAGGTTATATTATATGTTTTATATAGTTTTTATGTTCCTTAGCTTCTTTTTCTTTATTTTTCTTTATTGATTTCATGTTTGGATCAAGATGTTTAATTTTTGCAGAGAAATACATGAGGATCACGAGTAGTGACTGTGTTCACGTGTGTTCCAGAGGCTTCCTTGGTTACTCGTGAGCTAGATCACGAGTCGTGAACCGGTATTCACGAGTGTTACAGAAGCTTTCGTTCTTCAGTCATGAAAGGGATACCGACTCGTGACTGTGATTCACGTGTAATACAGAGGCTTCATCCATTTAGTCGTGATCAGACTCACGAATCGTGAACATATTCACGTGTGTTACAGAGGCGCAGGGCTCACGAGTCGTGAAGGACATACCGACTCGTGAGGATTTTCATTGTTGTCTATCTCTTTTACTTTTCACGAGTCGTGATATGCATGCCGAGTCGTGAATATTGATTCCTACACACACTGCCTTATCTTTACGAGTGGTGAAGGATATGCCGACTCGTGAAAACGTGTTCCTAAACTTACGAGTCACGATTTTAATTTTCTTATTTTCTTTTAAATTCATTTTTCTTTCTTTTATTTCTTTTACTTCATAGGTATTAGCGGTTTTTAATTTGTTTAACTTCCCTAATTAACTTCCATTTCGTGGGGGGGAACGGTTATATTTTAAAATTAGGGTTTTGTTTTTAAACGACATACCTTTTCAATTTTTCCCTCACTCTTCTATAAAAAACTGTCGTGATTTCCCTCCTTTCCTTTTCTGTTTTTACATTCTCTTCTTTCACTCTTGTCGCAACTCCTTCTTCTTCTACTGTGACTTCTATTGTCTTTTGTCTATTTGTTTTTCTCCTCTCTGCAACTTCTTCCTTCTTTTTCTTCTTCTTCGTTTCTTTTCCTTTCCTTGTATTCACAATATAGCCACCTTCCTTCACCACACTCACGAGTCGTTCCCCAGTTCACGTGTCTACTTTTTCTTCTTTGTTTCATTTTCTCTTTAACACAATGGTGAGGACGAAGAATGTCTCAGCATCCAGGGGTCAGCAAGGAGGAGAGGAACCACCACTTCCAAGTTTGCAGACAGACTTTGGTTCACCATTTCCCCTGTCCTCCATTCACGAAGGTAACCGATTTCTTGTTCTTAAAGATAGAGCACACTATCAATGTAAGTATTTTCCTAACTCTTTGCTTGAAAGTGTGGGTGTGCTTGATGAAGTAAATGACATGTTGTCTGAATGTGGTCTTTTGAGATTTGTTAACATGCATGAGCAGTTTTACACTGATTTAGTTTTGGAGTTTTACACAAATTTCAAAGAGAATGCTGATAATCCTAGGTTGGTAGATTTTCGCTTAAATGGGGTTGATCATACTCTTACATATTTCATGATGCATAGAATTTTTGGTTTTAGTCAAAATGGTTTATGTAACCCTCCTAAGAGTTATAGGCCAAATGAATTTTGGAATTTCCTTACTGGTTTGCCTACTCCTTATCAGGCTAGAGATGCCAAATCAATGTTTATCTCTGACTTGAAGTACTGGATTTTACATAAGATTCTTGCATCCATTATTTTCAACAAGCATGAATTTAATAGGGTTTCAAGTCATGAGCTTTTCCTAATGTGGTGTGTGCATAACAATAAGTCTGTATGTTGGCCTTATTGGATTTTCAAACAGTTGCTGACTTGTGTTAATCGCCCGGAGTCTCCTGTTACCCATGGTCATGTTATTGCTGCTATTGCTAGGGGCATTGATATTGATTTGAGTGTTTATGATGGTGTGCTTCCCTGCTTGTATTTTTCTAAGCATTTATTTGTGAGGGGAGAGGTCACTAACAATTCCTTCCAATTCATACCTGCTGTATATCGTTCTTGTTGGAAGGAACTTTCTGGTACTTCTAATCCGTAGGTGGCTAGTATGGCAAGTACATCGGAAGAGTCAAGCCCAACGGAGCCCGTGCCTAGTGATGATCCAATGGAGGGTTCACCTGTTTTCACACCCACCGCTGCTTCTTCTTCAAATTTCACCCAATCCATGTTCAACCAACTGCTCAACAATCAAAACGCCATCCAAAGCCAATTGGCTTCCTTGGAGCAAACCACCACTCAACTAGTTCACAATCAACGCCGCCTTGAGCACAAGGTGGATGCTTTCATTGCCCAATCGGGCTACGTGGTTGTTTCGCCTCCTACTTCACCGTGATTTGAGGGGAGTTTTTCTTTCCTCTATGTTTTTGTTTTTTTAATTGTAATTTTCTTCTTGTTGATGTGTTTGTTTTGTTTTCCCACATTGAGGACAATGTGTCTTCTAAGTGTGGGGGAACACAAGTGTTTTGTTGTTTACTTTTGTGTGTTTTGTTGTTTGTTTATTATTTTTTATAGTGAGTTTTGTTATAAGTGTTGCTCATAGTGTATGCCATATAGGGCCATATAGGTTGTTATGAAGATTCAGTTGCCCTTACACTCATTTGATTAGTTTTTCAAGATCTTTTTGCATGAGTTTTCTGTTTTTAAGTCATCTCTTTTTTATTTTTTTTAACATTTTAGGTTATTTAGTCTCTTCATTAACTATGCTTTAAGGTTAGAATATGATCATTTTGCTTAAGATTTTAGGATTTTAGTTGCTTCATGGAAACTATAGCCATAATGCTTACCTTTAGGCCTTTCAATAATGGATGAGGACTAGGAAAAAAAAACAAAAAAAACAAAAAAACAAAAACAACAAAAAAAAGAAGGAAAGTAAAAAATTAAAGCAAGATGCATATCTAAAAGTTCAATAAGGTATGGGATGGAGCGTAAAACGCACCCAATACTACATTCTCTTGCTAATCATGGGATGGAGCATAAAATGCACCCATGCTAAAAGAAAGAAAAAAAGAAAGAAAAAATAGTCTAAAAATGCCATGAGATGGGTTTAAAGGTATGTGAGCTTCTTAATTGTCCTAAAAGGCATCTATAGTCTTTGAATCTTAGGTTTTATGATCATTATTCTTTCTTGAGCATGGTTAGTCTTGAGACTTTATATTCTTGATGTTGAATTTAGTAAACTTTGATGACTTGATGATTTAAGATGCATGTTCTAAGTCTTGATGAACTGAAATTTTGAGTGTTAAGGTGCTTGAATTCATATCAATCTTACTTTAAGTGAAAATTGAGCAATGCTTTATAATGTAACTTACTTAGTTTGCCTTGAGATTAGATTTTTCTCACTTTCCTCTTGCTTGGGGACAAGCAAGGTTTAAGTGTGGGGGAATTTGATGTCAAGTTAAATGTCTATGTGTGTTTTTCTCTTATTTATGTAGTAAGTACGTAATATTATATGTGTTTTTATGTGTTTATGTCCCATTTATGTCTTTATGTTTGTTTTTAGGACAAATCATGGTGAAGTGTGAAGAAAAGAGAGAAGATGGTGAAATTTTAAAGAAGTGGATCACGAGTGGTGAAGAGCATCACGAGTGGAGAAGAAGGAAGAAGAAAAGAGCAAGAAATTCACGAGATCCAGCAAAGGTTCACGAGTCGTGAAGGGAGTCACGACTCGGTAAGGAGAGAAGGAAGAAGATCACGACTAGGCAGCGGATTCACGAGTAGTGAGGAGGCTCACGACTCGTAATGGGGCAAGACTTCAGAAGAACTCATGAAGATCACGACTCGTGAAGGTGTTCACGAGTCGGACAAAGATGCTGTTTCCCAAACGATGTGTTTTCTGCACCTGATTTTTCAGCCAAACAACATGTCTTCTCAGAAGCAATCTTTCGTGGACTTATCAAGAGACATGCCTGCAGAGAAGATACATATATATATGGAAACAAAATTCTGGATGGATGATGAAAAAAATTGAAGAACATTTTTACTGTTTTTCTTAAAAACATTTGTAGTTGTTTTGATTTTCTGTTTACTTAGTTTTAAGGGATGACAAAAGAGCAAAGCCAAAGGAATAAGAGATTTAACAGAAGGTTTAATTAGAAAGTAAACCCTGGGGAGTGATGCTTTCTTGTCTCTTATTTCTTCTTTATTGTAATCTTGTTTATGGCTAAGTTCTTTGATACATTATGACTATTTAATTTAAGTTGTTTTTCATCTACTTATCTTTGTCTTTTGAATGTTCATTTTCTTTATGTATGAAGTATGATTTAAATTTGTTTAAGTGCTTTGAATTGCTTAGTATGCTTGATCACCATATTAAGTATGTTAGTCATTTAATTTACAATGAGAGTTGGAATTATTTGATGGAAAGTTAAATGAATTTACTTAAAGCATTGAATTCACTTAGAGATAAGGAATTCACTTTAAGGGGTTAAAGAATTAGCATAGAACTTCATGGTTTTTATTTATCTCTATAATGACATGAGAATGCTTATAGACTCTAAGTAAGAATACTCTTTATTGACAATGAGAATTGCTTTAAAGAATCTTGGTTAATTTCTCCATTCATATCATTCATACAATTGTTAATTAATTCAAAGATGAACTTGTTTTATTTGGTTATAATGTATGTCCATCCTATCTTTTAAGTAATCTATTAATCAAAATTAACTTAATACATTTTAAGTAGTTTAGTATTTACATTAATTGCATGATTTTAAATGAAATTGTTACCTATCCATTTACTTATTGTTATTTCAATATAAAATTGCCCCGTTCCCTTTGGAACGATACCCTACTCATACTATACGCAGTCTAGTGAGACTAAGGGTTCAATTAAATCCCCATCATCCATCCATGTTTCTCCCTTTTGAAATCCTTGAGAAGACAGACTGTTTTGGCTTCTCCTCGGCTCGATCAGATACAGGGGTTCTCTTGAATGGTCGGCCATCCATGTATTGCAACCTATCCATCACGCTTCTCTTCCCGATGCCGTCGATTCTAAGAGCATCTTCTAATTGTACGTGTCGCTTGATTCTGTCCATTAAGTTGGGAAAACTACTTGGTGGCTTCGTAATTAGCAATTTGGAAAATGGACGGTCTGCGATTCCTTTTGCTAAGGCCCTGGATGCCAATCCCACACTTACGTCCCCCGCTTCCAGCATTGCATCTTGAAAGCGAACAATGTAATCTCTGAGACTTTCGTTAGTTCTCTGGTAGAGGTTGCACAGGTCATTGGCTGACTTTGATGTGTGCGTTTGCGCATGGAATCGTGCTCCGAATGATTCCTTGAGTTGTTGGAAGGAGGCAATTGATGCAGGGGGGAGTCCGAGTAACCATTTCAAGGCGGCCCCTCCTAAAGTGGTTGGGAAGACTCTACAGGCGATCCTCTCGTCAAAAGTATAGACCTGCACTTTAGTCAAAAATTCCGCAAGGTGAGTGGTAGGGTCCATTTTACCTGTATATTTGTCTATCACCATGTCTCTCCATTTGGGAGGCAGCTCGAACTCCAGAATTTCTCTGCAGAAAGGGGAGGTAATGTTGCAAGCGTTCCTCCCCAGCATCTCTCTCTTTGACTTCGCCAAGCCAAACCTTTTTAGTCTTCGTTCGAACCATTCATCCTCACTGTTCATCGCCGCAGGAGTGAACTCTTCTTTTGTCTTTTGGAGGCAAGCACGACTAGGCGCACATTCTTCCTGCTCATCGAAAGATGAAGCGTACAATCTACTGGAGGCATGAGAAATATCTCTGCTTGAAAACATCATTTCTTTGCCTTTATCTCGTCTGTTCGCAGTTTTGATACTCTCTTTTTTCCCATCATGAGCGCTCGGCTCTCTCAGGGAGAGCCCTTTGTTTTTTCTTCTTTCAAAGCCTTCTGCCATTAGGTCCCTTTCTTTACCGTCTTCGAGAACTTTGGGCATGTTTTCGATTTCCAATGCTTGTACCACGCTCTCAGTGAGGTGGTTAAGTACAGCACGCATGTTACCTATAGTAATAGGGGCGTTGTCCCGCTGCTGCTCCATCATATCACCAAGATCTAGGAGGGGACTCCATTTAGGTGACGTTCTGAAGGATCTTTTCTTTTGCCTTAGGGCTTCGGATTTGTCCTAATTACTGCGACTACGATCTCGGTGAATTATATTTTTGTAAGATCTTGAGTCTGCCATGGCTTTCTACAAAAGTACCAGATGATAAAGCTAATAATTCCTTATCTTGTAAAAAGAACAATTGGCAGTTCGAAGGCTGGATGGAAGGAAGGACCTGCAAAAAATGGAGCGCCCACTTGGACCTAAAAATTTAAAAAAATAACATCGTTGAATTTAAAGAAATAATGTAATTTAATAGGCGCGTTTGAATAATTTACTTTTCATATTTGCGAATTTGCTAGATAGATCTGACATCACATGCTCAAATGCTAAGAAATTACCTATGGACTAACCAAATTATTGTTACCATAAATAAAAAATAAATAACTTGTGTATTTTTAAAGTTTATGAATTATATAATTTTAAAAATTAAGTTTATGTTCAATTCTACATTATTTTCATATTTATATAATGATATTGCATTTTTTTTTATCTTATGATCTAATTCTAAAATGATATAATAATTATACGTGATATGCTTAATTATTACGATAATAATTAATAAAATTATTTTTAAATTAATTTTATTTTAATTAAAATAAACAAAATTTTAATAATTTTTATATTATAAATTATTATATTATGATCATTTAATTATAAATTCAACTAATGAAATTATACATACACGTATGACTAGATTGAAGATAATGAATTTAGTTTGAGACCACACCAATAAAGACAGACAGGTCCCACGCTCCCACTACTGCAATCAATCGGTCTCCTACACAAAATAATTAACAAATTAATTCTACATCATTTTAATTTAGTTTTTTTTTTATTGTAAATGATAATATCTATGAGGTTATGAAACCTAATTTGAACAAATATCATGTTTGGTATTGATTGGAAACGAAAGAAGGGATTGGTTTTGTGAAATTTCTCAGATTTATTGTGAAGAAGAGTCAAATTAAAAGGAAAATTATGGAAAGATAAAAGCAGATGAAGGGACCCATTTAACACTAAAAAGAAAGATTATTTACCAAACATGGAAACCAATTCAAATCCAGACCCATTACAAGGACAAGTGCTTGCAAGCATGATGACGAAATATTTTTCGAGTTATACTTATTTGGCATAAATAACTACGTAAGAAAAAAAAATATTCTAAAAACTAATTTTAAATTCTGAAACATTTATTGTTCAATTTAATATTTGAATTCAATATTTATTAATTATTACGATTTTATTTATAATTGCAGAGTTTAAAAAAGTGATCCAATTTGGTTATTAAAAATAATTAGATTTTTTTTAATTTATATATTAAATAAAGCTGAAAATCTTAACTTTTTTTGAATAAGGGAGAGATTATTTAAGTCTTCAAGAGGAGATTTATTAAACTATTTTCAATTTTTATTTAGTCAATTTCTGGAGAGTTCAGACTATATTTCAAGTTACGAACAAGGTTTTCCCTCATCAACGGGGCGGAGAGACGGAGAAAAGGGAAGCTGTTTTAAAAAATAAAGTATACCTTCATTCTGATCTTTTTAAATTTTGCACATATATTCATTTCGATCTTTTTAGATTTTGCACATATAAATAAATAAAGTATATATTAAAAATTTAGAACTTTAAAAATTCAAATTATATTCTTGTTTTTACTATTAAATGTTTAAATTTCATCAATTGATTTTTTAAAATATTAAAATCACACTCTTATTTTAGTTAAAAATTAAAAATATGCATTCATCATTTACCAAATGATATAAAAAGTGAACAAATAATTAACAAATTAATCCTTTCTATGACAAGATAAAATTACTTGATAACTATTAATGAATTTAATTAATCTTATAAAATATATCTTATTCTTTTGTTTTTTTTCTAAATCAGGAAATATTGAATTTGACTCTTAAACTATTTAGTAAATATAAATTTTCTTAAAAATAAAAATTTAAAATAAATTTATATGCAACTTTTAACGTATATATGGTTTAATTTGCCCAATGTCATCTAAATAACGCTATTTGTATTTTCTCCCAATTTATTGTGTTATTATTACAGAAATTATACTTCTATTAATGACATGAGCAATAGTAAATTAAAAGTATGTGTTCGTTTGACCTAAAAATTAATTTTAAAACTATTTAACTAAGTCAAATTGAGCAATTTTTTTATAAAAAGTTACCTCATCTACTTAACTTTCAAACAATTTTTTTTTTTTTTTGCCCTCCAAATAAAATTTTCTAACCCTGTCCCTGCCACACTCATAGACTCTATTTGTTAATTCAAAAAAAAAGGGAAATGTCTTAAAAGTCATGTTAGAGAACATAAATGAACTCATCTTAAAAAAAAAATATATATATATATATATATATATATATATATATATATATATATATATATATATCTAAAAATAACAAAATTCTTTAATTAGTTTATTTATTAAATAAAGCTGAAAATTTTAATTTTTTGAATATATAAGTGAGAGATTCTTTAAGAGGAGATTTATTGAACTAATTCCAATTTATCCAAATAAATAATGAGTCACGACAATTACTTTTAGTATATTTCAGTAATTTTCTTTTGCTCATGTATATTTTAGTAATTAATTATCGCTTTTCTGAATATTTTTCCTTGACACGATAATAAGTTGCAAGTAACTACCATTAAAATTAGGATGAAATTATATAACTTTTAAAAAATAAAAGACAATTAAGAAAAAGATAAAAAAATGTTTTTAGATAGTTTATCATCAAACCGAAATATTACAAAATAAAAATAATAGACACTAAAAGAAAGTTTATGCACCAAATTAATAATATATTGTTATATAAATAAAAATATAATTATTGGATAATCGTCGACAGTTTATCATAACTAATTTTGCTTTTATGCTAATACAGAATTATGTTAGTAATTTAGCAGGTATACATAAAAAATTTCTATTTATTTTGATATATAATTTAATAAAAATTGGTGATATATGTTAGAATTTGGAAAAAATCATATCACATAAAGTGATTATTTCTCTTAAAAACTGTGGATTGAGAAATCATTTTCTGCCCATTGTTTTTGACTTTGTTGAAACCATCATGGCGTACTTTTGCGGGGAGAATTCCAATTTTAAGCAACTTTGTCCATCTTTCCAAAAGGATATATCAAATATAATTAATTTATAAAGATCTTATTAGGAATATAGGGGGAAGTATTTTCTGCTTCATTCATATTTTAAAATCTAAATAATATCCGATACTAAAAAGATAATATATTCGTATAAGTTTATTTTTTTTAATGAACAATCATACATATTAACGATTAATTACATCCATAATTATTAAATTTTAGATGTTAGAACTAAATAATAATTATAATTGATAAAATACAAAATTTTACCGTAAAATAAGAGATCGCTGGCCATGGTGAATGAAGTTTTAATGATCTGTAAAAAGGAAACTAGCCTGGTCTTACTGGGCTTTTGAGCTCCGATGCCTAAGTTAGCTATCGAAGTGAAGAAAAAGTTTAATGGAGAGAGAGTGTAAAGAGTTTAGAGAGAGAGAGAGCCCTTAATTATATGTTTACCTCTCGTATTTATATTATTGAGTGTTGGGTTTTATAGGCTTCTGATCTTATACCTCTTCGTGGATCTTTAATGGATCAGTCTTATAGTTAATTTTATTTTAGGTGTTATCAATAATAAAATAATTTATAACACCCTCTATAATTGTCATATTATTTTGAGGACAATTAATTTTATAAATAAACTCTGATTAGTTATTTTTTATTTTCTGTATACATCATCTTTTTATATTTATATAATGATATAATCTTTTTTTTTATTTTATGATTTAATTTTAAAATGATATGATAATTATACGTGATATGTTTATAATTAATTATTACTGTAGTGATCTATAAAATTAATTTTTAAATTATTTTTATTTTAATTAAAATAAAATAAAATTTTGATAATTTTTATCTGTTATTTTTGAATAAAACTAAAATTTTATTTATATGTCACTTTTAAATTTTTAATATAATTTAATTTATTTTTTTTAATAAAATTAAAATCAATTATATTTGATAATTTAATTTTAATTATGTAAATTAGACTAAATTTAAATATATTTATTATTTATTAATTTTAATAAAAATAATAAATAAAAAATAACAAGTGAATATAAATTATTTTACTATAATTATTTGATTCTAAGTTTAAAATTTAATTATAATATTAAGTAATGAAAGTATACATACACGTATTAGTAATTGAAAATAATGAATTTAGTTTGGGACCACACCAATTAAGACAGACAAGTCCCAGTCCCACCCCTGCAAGCAATAACTCTTAGTCAGAAAATAATGCCTCCGCCTAATCACATGGACGATGACTTGGAGTTTTCGAAGTCATCGCAGAAGCAGAAGATAAATATCAAATTCATTTTCTCAGTGTGGGGACCAGAAGTCGGACATTTGAATTCTTAACTACGTTCAGAAGGTCACGAATAATAAACCCATTGATTGCTGTTCTCCATTAATTAATCTGCCATCAAACTTCATATCGAACTTCACAAACCCATCAACCATTCTCATTCGGTTATGGTTTCTGGATACAATTTAATAAACATCTCTTCCATTTCGTTCTGATT